>JAMQCK010000710.1:0-17311 GCA_024196135.1 Pleurotus ostreatus/Saccharomyces cerevisiae fusant | reverse complement strand
GATGTCGCGCCACCGAGTACTGGGCGTGCCGCTGCAGGAGCAGCCACTTCCGCAGCAGTCCCCTCTGCGAACGACCTCGAGACGGAGGACGCATCATCACCTGCACCGAACGGCTCTGCGTCCTGAGTCGATCATTACCCTCTCCCTGTTATGTCTGGCGTCGATATTGCTGTGTACCTGTCTATACCTTCCTCCGCATGTTCCAAGGCTCTTCGCATGAAAGACAACAAACACCCTTAAACACACCGAAGCCACTCTCACGAGCTAGGCAATTCTGATCCTCCTCAAGCACATTCTGATGATGTTTGCTAAACCGCCTTCGCTCCCTTCGGTCTTGCCCCGCCACAGAATTGACGGTGAGTACGAACGGCCAGTCTGCTGCCGTTTGCTGCCAAGAACCAATTAGCGCACCGCATGCTTGTCGGTGGAGAGCTGATGCAGGGCAGTCTGCTTGACAGTGCTTGTGGCCGCTTGTGCATAGATGATAGAGCCAAGCATGGCCTATCCGCGCTCCCCATCACCGACAGTCATAGCAAGCCGTAACAAGTAACACTGTAGCAATGATACTCTGCTGGGTAGAACCGGTGCTCTCGGAAACCCGACATTCGGCCACTTACAGCGAATGACTCACGGTGGCGCACCGATAGTCAAGGCAGTTCGTGGGTAAGTGCCGCCTATAAAATGCGCTCACTACTTTCGTCTGCTTCACAACAATCGTCTCGTCCTCCCCTTGCGAACAGAATATACCATGACGCGCTCGAAGAACAGCAACTCGCCCTTCAAGGAATTGAAGAAGGTACGTGACCCGTCTCTCGTTCAGTCTGCCTGTCCACTGACACCTCTCATCTCCCAGAACATCCGCGCCGAGGCCGTAAAGAACGGTATCAAGTACGCAGAGGCCATCGAAAGGCGCAACGCGCACACGGGCACGAGGATGGTCGATCTCTCGCCCGGCTCTGGTCGGCGCAACCCCGGGCGCATGGACGGCTGGCAGTGGCGCGGGTCGACGTTCATATCACCGCAGAAAGTCGACAACGGAGAGTTCCGTGTCGATGAGGCCGACGATGCGACGCTGGTCGACGATGAGGGCGCGTATGCACCGCACCCCAAGGACAGGGTGGTCTGCTTGATGGACATCGCGCGGCCGGCGAAGCGGAAGGGTGAGTGTCTGTTAATTATTCTTTGGCAGGATACGACGGCCTGCGCCAGTGGCAGGAACGTGTATAGATACTGAGCTAACCCTACCATCAGCCGCGAAGGACCGCTTTGAGCTCGTTGGCCGTCCGAAGGGCGTAATCGCGCTCTCCGACGATGAATTGGAAAGCGTAGCGACGGAGGAGTGGGAGGCATTGTCCGACGATATGTATGAGGAGGATGTGGCCGTACAGCGAGACGCCGCGACTAATACTGAAGGCTGGGGATCGAGGCCGTATGCGGAGGTCCTAAAGGAGGCTCAGACTTGAAATGATCATCCTGCTTCTGGCCAGCCTCGCCCGCATACCACCTACAATTTCTAACGTATAGCCGTTCTGATGGAGCGCGGTGACTTACACAAGCCTAGGATGTATCATGGGATGTCTTCGTCGAATACATTTGCATGTCGAAGGTAAAGCCTTGACTATGAATCTACGACTGAGAGCATAAGCTAGGCTCTCAATGCCTCAGTGACTAACTGGGAACACTTAGTGCACTTCATCAGTACCTGCGTTCACCTTCGAGAGGCCCTGCTTTGCGCGATGTTCCCCTCTACGTTCCCCGCGATGCACCATCCTGATAATCATGCGCACTTGCTCCCACTTCAAGGCCAACGCTCCATCCCGGCTCTCCTGCGGAAAAGAATCCCACCACTGACCATCCACGACCGACACCCCCACCTCCGCCGCCGCCTCGGGAAACACCCGCAGGATAATATCCGCGACATTACACGGGAACGTCATGTCCGAGTTCCACAGGTCCAGTTCTGTTATCTTCGTGTTGCGCGTCCAGTTGACATACCGAGGCAAGTCCTGTTCGAAGTCGACCGAGAGCGCTAACGACTTGAGAGAGGTTCCTAGCCGCGCAAACTCGAGGAGGCCAGGGATCGTGCAGGTGCTGATCCAGCGCGCGGAGTTATAGTGGTCGACCACGCCGCCGAATTCGTCGCCGAAGGCCCTGTCCTCTGCTGCAGCTGTACACACCGACGGCGCCAGCCTCAAGGACACCAAATTCGGCCAGCTGCTCATCAGACGCCAGATAAAACGCTCCTGCACGACCACGCCGTTCTTGTTCTCGATCCAAAGCGTCCGGAGTTCAGAGAAGGGCGCCAGCAACTTGAGGGTGTCGTCGTCGATGCCCCTCATTTCGCCCTTATCCTCGAGTTTTAGGGTGCGCAGGCTGTCGTGTGCGCAGTGGCCTACGAGGGCGCGAAAGAGGTCGTCCCAGTTGGTTGTCGGATTCCTCCTGCGAAAGGCGTCGTCCTGAGTGACTTCGAGCGAAAGCGTTTCCAGCGAGAGGCGACCACAGCACTGAAGGAGGTCCGCAACGAAGGGCCTGCTATCCATCATGGAGGACACATGCAACGCTTGCAAGGCGCGAAAGGGCTTCTCGATAGTGTAAATGCGGGCGAACGTCGGCTTAGAGGTAGGCCCCTCGATGTGCAGCTTTTGCAGATTCGGTAGAGCAGCCATGAAGAGCCACCCTTGAGCGTCCACATTTTTGATAGTGAGCTTGTGAACGAGGTCGCGACGTCCTTCGGTAAAGCGCGGTAGAACAGACAACGCCACTACATCAACATGTATACTGAGCGCAGGCGCACAAGCCCGGTATATGGCATCGAGGTCAATCACCATCTGTTTGTTGTGCTCCGTCAGATGGAGGTTAAGCTCCGAAAGAACCGGCGACGAGAACGGCAAGAGCAGTATATGCGGCGGGATTGTGCTGTCGCCACCATTGAGAGTAAATGTGGCAAGTCGAGGGAAGAGCGCGCGCGGCGGCCGATGCTCCAGGGTCATCTGCAGAAGCTCGATGAAGCCGGGCTCCGTCAGGCTCCGAATACGCGAAGAGAACTGGTAAAGATGTTCGTATTCAGCCGGCGTCGGAACTCGCAGCCATCTCGGTCGTGAATCTCCGTACTTTCGTGTGGGTCAGTGGAAGCGCGAACTTGCTTTGTAGACGGAATGCGCACCGGCTTCCCTCTATGCCAAGACTTGTACGGTTGGTAGACGTCCGTTGGCAGCGTGTTCAGTAGGACATTGATACTGTCCACAAAGTCGTTCTGTTGCCAGACACGGTCGAGAGCCACCGGATGCCACGCACGGCAAGTGCGGGCCATTCTGCAGGCGTCGCCCCGCTGCGACATGTGCGCGATGATAGTGATGAGCTCTGGAATGAGAAGGGCGGGATGCATCTCGAAGTTGAGCCTAAGGAAAATAGTTGTGCGAGAATGCCCTGCGTCGTGCGGTACCCAGGACCCGCTGGGTCGCAGTCGAAGACAGGAAACCTATTTATCGAGGACAAGAACAATAGAGCCGCCACGGCAGCAAAGACCTCCACCGGATCAGGGTGGTCTCCGTGGATGTATGCTGATGGGGGCATCTGCTGCTTCGGCTCTATTGTAAGCGCCTGTGACATAGTTCAAGGGTGATCTGGCGAGGCCAGGGTGTCTGTACGATGGCAGTACGACGCCGTCAAGTTCAAGTTGTCAATTTTGTGACGAAGTTCAACTTTGCACGTGATTTGGAGGTTCCTGGGTACAATTACAATGATGTCATCCGGCGCGCGCGCATACGTACGTGTTCGCGTCGTGGACTCCTGCATAAAGACCTTGTCCCCGACGTCCATCATCCCAGAACCCTTCCTCGTATCGTCTGCTTCCCCAGCATTAGCAATAACCGCAGACCTCATCTTCCACAGAGAACAAGAGACTGAGAATACACCATGACGATCTAGTGCGTAGCGAAGTTCTTCGAGCGAGAACGGTGAACTGAAGTGCTCCCCTTGCAGCTATTCACTCACCTTCCTCATGCTGGCGGCGGAGGTGGGTGGTCTTGATAGCATCCGGGTGTCGCGCTCGGCATAGAGCCCGAGCCATTCCCTCGTCATGCGCGATCGTAGAACGAGGCTAACGCGCAGTCATTGCGTTCCAGGTCGCACTCTCCTTCGTCATCATCGCACCTCTCCCTCACGCAGTGCGGAAACGTCTCTTCGGCTTCCTCGCCAACAACAAGGTGCGCCGACCCATCGTTCCCCCATCTAATTGTCCTGACACCGCCCCGCCTCCCAGATCGTCTCCAAGATTGCGTATGGTGTAAAAATCAGCTTCATGTGCGTGTCATGGAGTGACTCCCCCATGCATCGGATACTAACATCTCTTCAGATTTATAGGAATACTCTTCCTCGATGCCCTCCAGCGCATGTTCCGCGTTACGGCCGAGTCCGATGCGGCGCGTGCAAATGGTGCGCCACTGTGCTTGCCAGCTTTTACGGCCGGTTAATCTCGCTTATAGGTACCGCACAGCCCCAGGGCGCTGCGTTCGGTGACGGCGGCCTTGCAGCTCGTAAATTCTAGTGCGTCTTTCCTTCGCCTAAGCCGCTAAACGTTCACTGACCCAACCTGCAGCGCCCAGCGCAACACCTACCTGACTGGCTTCACCCTCTTCCTCTCCCTCCTCTTGACGCGCACCTTCTACCTCGTCCTCGAGCTCATCCACGTGCAGGACGAGTACGCGAAGGTGACCAGCGGGCAGGCCAAGGTACGCTCTCGCACCGTCTACGGCTTTCACATTGTCTACGGCTCTCGCACCGTCCACGGGCTCTCTCACCGTCCATGGCTCTCTCACCGTCTACGGCTTCCGCATCGTCCTCGCTGCCGCATATGCTAACACCCACCACTCCAGGGCGGCGAGTCAGCCGAGGTGAAGAAGCTCAAGACCGACCTCGAGACCCTCCGCAAGCAGAGCCTGCAGCAGCAGAAGGAGCACGACCGCCTCGCCGATGAGTACAACAAGGCTGTTGGAAGGAGCGCGAAGAAGGATTAGACGATGGGTCGTGCGATTTGAGCGGTATGGGTCGGGCAGGTTGAACGGTATGGGTCGTGCAGGATGAACGGTGTTCTTCAAAACGTTTTTGAGGCCTAGCGATTATGGATCTGTGTGCAATGTATGATTCTTCTTATTAAAGATGCGGACGCTCTGTTTTCGCGGCGAGCTTGCATGGTGGACGCCTTCAAGTTGAACTTCAACTTCAAGCTGATTGGTCACAGTCACATCACGTGTTGCGTTACTCGACGCGTTCGGCTTTTGCTTTGTTCTTACTTCTAGCTTCTAGTAGCGTCCCATGTGATAGCGCAGCTTGGTTCGAGAGATGTACGAATATCCATGCTTCCTGCAAGGCAAGGATGCGTTGATGATTACAAC
This sequence comes from Pleurotus ostreatus/Saccharomyces cerevisiae fusant, assembly GCA_024196135.1. NCBI lineage: Eukaryota > Fungi > Pleurotus ostreatus/Saccharomyces cerevisiae fusant. The sequence goes on along the minus strand of JAMQCK010000710.1, from coordinate 11,918 downwards.
ACGTCGGACACACATTACAATCCATACAGAACATCATACAACACATGTCGTCTTCCTCCATCTACTTCTCACCCCCTTACACTGCTCCCCCTCCCAAGCATCCTCATCTGCTCCTCGTCACGATCTACTCCTCAGACCCCAAACCCTTCAAAGCGGATCTTATGCAGATCGACTCCAACGCCGACCCTCAAAGACCTACTCCAACGCCGACCCTCGCAGACCTACTCCCGCCACAAGATCTACTCCAGCGCCGGTCTCTACCACATCTATTCCAGCGGCCGACTCTTATAGAGCAACACATAGGCAGACGAGTCCTCCCCGCCACCATCGAGCGTCGCGATCTTGTCCTTCGGGAAGATCGACACCTTGTCGTCGTCGAACTTGTACCAGTCCTCGTCTTCGTCGAAGGGGTCTGGGTAAGGGTTAGCAACGCCCAGTTGTGAGCGATGATTTGGGAAAGCATAATAGCTCGCTGCACGCACCATCCTTCTTCACCCCGAGGCGCTTCTGGAAGACGCTCTTCCTCACGAAGGCCATGTAGTGGCCCGAGTCCGCGGCGGCGCCCTTGTGCGTGATGATCGCTGAAGGCCCGTCAGTTTTCCAGTTTCTGAGCTTACAGGACAAAGGAGAACGAACGCACCAACAAGGTCGTACAACCCGCTCTCGCTAGCGCCGACATCGTTCTTGATGTCCTGCGGGATGAGCGCACGCAACTCCTCGGCCTCCTTGGCGCGGACGACGTCCTCGTCTTCTACTCAAGGTCAGTGAACATCCGAGCATGCATCCCAGAGTACACGCACCCTCTTCATCGACCTGCATCGCGTTCGGGTCCTCACTACCCGCAACGGTCGTCGCCTCTGCCGAGACCGCCGCACCGCCCGACGTCCCGCCCATACCGCCCGCAGGCCCGCCACCCGCCTTCTTCGCCTCCGACGCCAAACCCTTACGACGCCTGCCCAAATAATCAGCTTTGCCACAAAAGCCCACCCCACCCCCACCCACGCATGAATCTTCGCCCTGTCCCGCCTCGCCCGCTCCACATCCCCCAGCTTCCGGTTCACCGGGATCAGCTTCGCCCTGAGCTCCTCCGTGCACAGCTCGAGCGCGTCGAGCACGAGCGGGAACTTCACCTTGCGCATCACCTTCGTGCGCTTGCCGATGTCCGCGCGCCACGCGAAGCGCACCATGTGCACGGAGAGGTACTTGGGGAGGCGCGCGATGCGCGAGGTCTGGATGTAGTCCGCGGGCGCGCCGGTGAGCGGCGAGTTCTTCACGATCGTCTGCGTGAGCGTGGCACGGAGGCCGCCGAGGAGGTCGCCGGTCTCGCGGGTGATGTTGCACTCGAGCTTGAGGAAGTCCTCTTCGGCGGCGCCGGAGGCTTCGTCGGAGCCGTCGGCGGCTTTCAAGCTGGGGATAGTTAGACGAGGGAAAGGGTATGTGGCGACTAGACCTACGTTCGCCTCATAACGCCCATAGCGTACTTCTCAACGACGGGTACGTTGTCCTTCTTCACAGACCGCAGGGAGTTGAGGATGAACGAGTACGACTCCTCAGCGTCTGGGTGATTCGTCAGCTTGCTTGCCAAAATCAGTACCACACACAACGGTCAAAGTGTGCTGAGGATCGCAATTGAACAATGGAGGAGAGCATCACTGCTTCACAGAATTTAGGCCGCGCCAATTGAGGGTGATAGCAAGTCCTCAAGAACAAAGTGCCAGATATCCGCCATATACTGGCGCGCGACCTCTTGCAAGACAGCTGCTGACTCTTCCAAGGCATTCTCATGCCCCAGGGAACGAGAGAATATGCAGGATCGAGCATTGCGCGCATGATCTCTCGTTGTGCGAGGACACTTCGACGCGTGGAGCACGCATGAATGAGCCTAGGAAGGACCGTGTGCCTATATCCGAAAGCCGCGGAGATCGAGTGCAGGACCAAGCAACAGCAAAGCCTACTTTCACCGTCACCAGAGAAGACAGACATACCTTGCTGTGAGTAGCCGCCCATCCCGAGGTTCATCATCGCCGCTGACTTCTCCGAGCGATCGCGCTCCGCGAACTGAGGGTTCGCAGCTCGCAAGGCCGTCAAGAAGGACATCGGGTTCACGCCGTCGGAGGTCGACTCCAGTGAGCGAGTGAGAGCAGCTAGCGGCTGGACAAGGGCCCCTCCACTTTGGTTCCCTTTGAGCAGTTCGCTGCGTAGCTCTTCGATACAGCCGATCGCCTGGAGGGTCGCATTCATGTAGCAGGTGTTGCCGAGGTTGACGAGGCCGGCTGGTGTGTCCATCACAGCTTCGCCTCCCTCCTCCAGATCTTCGAGGAAGACGCGCGGCTCTGGGGGTGGTTGTGGGGGTGCAGTGGCGCTACCGACCGCGGTGAGTGTCGCGCCATCCTTGAGCGTTTTCGGGTTGAAATCATCTAAGAGCGAGTTCTGAGCGATAATCCAGGTCGAGGTGTTCTATACCACGCACCTTTCATGACTCCCTTCCCCTTGGGAAGCATAACCTTGACGCGATCTGCAGGTACTCCCGTCGTACGCGCTACGAGATCGCGTAACTCGGACGCGGTCGATATCGCGGAGACATCGAGCGTGTACGAAGCCCCCGAGTGCTTCAGGGTTATAGGCATGCTTATAAACGGCTTTCGAGATGAGAGTAAGAGGGAAAGAGCAGAAACGAGAATATTGGCGCTTACGCGTCACAAATGATCTTCGTACTCGGCGGAGATCCCGGCCCGAAAGCCGGCTTTGTTCTCGTTTGCTTCCGGAAGTTGCCATTGTTCCTTGTCCTCTACATCCATCATCCCGGAGGTTCCATGGGTGCGCACCTCAGGTCGCCCGTCCTGACCGCTTCTTCTGAAATTATCTCTCGACTACTTGTTTGGACCCGGTCCGAGGCTACGCGCGGGCTGGAACGTCGTGTCGAGCGCTGCAGCTGCTTGTCTTTCCGCTTCAGGTTGCCGACTGGTTTAACACGGAAGTCATGTACATCTCTTTCTCAAGAAAAATACGACTTCTTTATTATGCTGCGCATGCATGTAGACGATACCGCAACCACTTACTTCTGCGTCAGTCTGCGATACGGCTGTTCAAAGTGCAATTGAGTCCTCAACATCTGGTCCTTCGCGACCTCATCGTCTGGCGATGGTGCAATCATCGGTTCGTCGTTCTCCCAAATCAACCTTACTGTCTTGCATTCTGACTATTGATAGGATGCGCAGTAACCCTCTGGATGCTGTTGTGCTCAGGTTGTCGCACGCAATGCTGTTCGTCGTTTACGACGAATCTTGCCTTTATCATTCGGGACCCCTTCTCGAGTTCTGGTGTCTTGTCTTCGATGTCGAAGTCTCCGGCCGCACACGCAGTCCGGACGAGAAGATCGCTGAGACGATATCGCCCCCGCTGTCGTCCCAAATACATGATCCCGGATGTGCTACCTCGAGCTCGGCCGCCACAGATGACATTGCTCGAGAAAGTCGTTTGGAATATGAGCCGACTCTGCACGGCAACATCCGCCCGTCGCTAACTCACTCAAGCTCGCGTATAGCTCACCGTGCTCCACCCATAGGCTTTTTACAGCCGAGCTTGCGACGCATCGTGGTCCAGAAGTACCGCCACCTTGACTTCGCCGTGGAGAAGAAAAGCTGTGGAAGACTCCCCATACGTATACACCCTCGAATCACTGCCGTACCACCCCTTTCGACGACGCAACGACCCCACTAGCAAGGAAAGCCCTCCATCTTAGCTACGTAAAGGACCACTCTAGGTACGAATACGGTACTGCATTGCGTACACCACCGACTCGTTACAGTTCCTTGGTCCTGCCCAAACTCCACGCGCGAGGCAAGACCGGGAAGACATGTCCGTCAGTGATATCACTCCCTTTTATGTCTTGGTTTTTGACCTTCGTACCCTTCTAAGGTCCTCCAAGAAGCATAGCACACCCTGCTAGCGACTCCAACCGCCTTGTATCGACCATTACAGCGAAAGAAAAGGACTTCCAAATCCGAAAGACACGCACCTTCATAAACTACCCCCCACGCGGCGTATGACGCCTGCCACCCTTGATTGCGTAGCTCGCCAGATGCTTCGGAGTCGAGAAATGGCGCAGAGGCGCTGTGCTTCTTTGACCCGATCAATGATCGCGCGCCAGCACTTAGTACTTATCTGCCGCAGCGCGCTTGTTCGTCTCTGACGAACGCGCCCCTTCCTGTCCTTCCTCCTCCCTCCCTCCTCTCCCTCTCCCTACCCCCGCGGCGACGCCTGCTGTGCAATGGTGTCTCCGCGGTCCCTCCTTTCCACCCTGCTCCCTCTTGCGTCCTGCGTCCTTGCGGCGACGTACGATGATTGGCGGCAGCGCACGATTTACCAGGTGCGTGGCGCGGTGTGCTCGGTGGTCAATGCGACGCGACTGACGCCACCGCGCAGGTCATGACGGACCGCTTCGCCCTCGCAGATGAATCCTACCCTGCCTGCGACCCCGCGGCCGCCGAGTACTGCGGCGGTACGTGGCGCGGGCTCGAGAAACACCTAGACTACATACAAGGCATGGGCTTTGACGCGATCTGGATATCGCCTGTTGCGAAGAACATTGACGGGCACACCGACGATGGTCAAGGCTACCATGGGTGCGTGTCTTGCCCTCCCAACATCCACGCCAACTGACAGATCTGGCCAGATATTGGACTCAGGACCTCTTCAGCCTGAATAGACATTTTGGGACCGCAGAGGACCTCCACAGCCTCATCTCTGCCGCGCACAAGCGCGACATGTATGTCATGGCGGACGTGGTCGTCAACCAGTGCGTCTTACCCTCCTCAGCCCACTGTGCCACCCCGCTCACACATCCCTCAGCATGGCCGCCAAGGCCGACAACATCGCGTCCCTCCAAGCGGACTCGTTTTCCTCCTTCGCTCCTTTATCAACCAACGACTCCTTCCACCCGCTGTGCTGGGTGTCGGACTACACCAACCAGACCGAGGTCGAGCAGTGCTGGCTCGGCAAGGACGCGAACGGGTCCGTCGCGCTGCTCGACATCAACACGGGGCACCACAAGACGATGCTGCAGCTGTATGACTGGGTCGGGCAGTTCATCAGCAACTACACGTTCGACGGCATGCGCATCGACCGGATGAAGCATGTGCAGAAGGACTTTTGGCCGGGGTTTACGAAGGCGGCGGGTACCTTTGAGCTTGGGGAGGTAAGTGGCAATCTCGCATATTGTGCGCAATCCAATTTGCTGACGTGCATGCAGGTACGCAGCGAGAACATTAGCTACGTCGCAAACTACACCGACTCAATGGACGGCGTGCTTGATTATCCGACGTTCTTCGCGGTGCGGGATGCCTTCTCGTCCACGAAAGGCAACCTGTCGGCCATCGCGGAGGTTACAAACACGTCACGGCACACCTACCAGGGAAACGAGTTCTTGACCGGCGCCTTCATCGAGAACCATGACTACCCGCGCATGCTCAATCTCACCCAAGACAAGGCGCTCGTCAAGAATGCGCTGGCGTTCAACTTTATTCACGACGGCATCCCCATTCTCTACCAAGGCCAGGAGCAAGGCTACTCTGGCGGCGACTCGCCTGCGAACCACGAAGCGTGAGTAGTCTCTGACCCCCTCTATTGTGTCATCCGCTGATTTGCCATCTAGGCTTTGGTTCTCGCGCTACGACACTCGCAACGACATGTACCGTACCATCGCCGCGATGAACAAAGCTCGCAAGCAGGCCATGAACGCCGGCAAGCACTTCCTTATCACCGCCATGGACTTCATCAAGCAGGAGCAGCCCGGCGTCATGGCCGTCTCCAAGCCGCCGCTCCTGACGCTGCTCACCAACGCCGGCAGCGGCGGCGCCGCCGCCTGGGATGTCCCCGACGTCTACAAGCCCAACACCGAGCTCGTCGACGTCCTCACGTGTCGGACGTACAACGCCGGCGCGAAGGGCGAGGTGAAGATCAGCTCGACGGGCGGCATGCCGCACGTCCTCATCCCGTCCGCGGACCTCGCGCACGACGGCGGGCTCTGCACGACGGAGGCGAATGCGGCGCCGAGGCGCGCGGGGACGCCCTTGGGTGCGACATTGGGTTTCTTGCTTGGGTTCGTGGGTTTCATGCTGCTCTGAAGGCCTGTTGGACGGTGCCGTTCGCCCCCTGCCTCTCTCCATCCTTCCTCTCTCTTGCTCTTGCTATCGGCTCTCGTGGATTGCTCGACGACCTCTCACGCCCCGGATTCTTGTACACCCAGCCATCGGACGGACTTGCGTATTCTGACGGCTCCGATGGCCGTATCATCATCTCGTTATTGCTTTTTGGACCACTCTTGGGACTTCTGTGCACATCACTCTAGACTAGTACTTCAGGCGCCATTATCTTACCCCTCTCGGTCGCGCGCTATCCTACGTATCGCTTCTAGTACTACTCACGATTACCGCCATTGTATCATAGGCTCTCTCTCCTTCATGCACATAGACATAGATAGATTTAGACTGCAACCCTGGCTTAGGCTTGCACCCACACTCCTTGTGTCCCGACTTTAGATGCTCTCTAGGCTTATGTTCTGGGTTAATTATGTTGTGTTTGGACTTGGGCTGTGCATACATGATCTGATGCGTGGTTCTGAAGCTAAATCAAGTCCTTTAATCCACTCGAGCGGCAGAAACACGAGTCTGAGCGTCTGGCGATGGCGATCTGTGATCTAGCCCCATCTGGCACAAAAGAACAATGCCTAAGCGGATGCTGATTGCGAGTTCGATCCGACCATCATGACGACCCCAGGGGAGGAGGAACTCAAAAGCGCGCTCATCGAGCTGAAAGCTCAAAATCCCAGTCTGGGTATATCCAAAATCCATGCCCTCCTACTCGCCGCGCATCCTGACTGGACGGTCAGCGAGAAACGCACACGAAAAATCCTGCAGACGCAGGGCCTGGTACAAGGCGCCGGCCCCGCCGTACACCCCACCTCGCGCCTTATCCCCAACTTCGACGTGAAGAAGTACTCATCAAAGGTCGCGCCGAAGTTCTTCGACAAGCGGAAGGGCAAGGGCCTCGTCGCGGTCGAGCCGATCAAGGAGGGGGAGGTGATCTGGAAGGAGGATCCGTTCGTGATGGCACCCGAGTGGTAAGAGCGCCCCTCCCTCCTCTCACTGCTCACCGTCCCGACTCTGAAGGTGCACTTTCAAGGAACGCGTTTGAGATGCAGATCCAGGGCACGGTCTGCTGGCAGTGCTGCACGCCCATGCAACACACCGGCCGCGAAGTCCCATGCCGCGCACACACATCCTCCGCGAAATACTGTCCCGCGCGATTCTGCAACCGCCTATGCCTCGTGCGTAGCGACAAGACACATCCCCTGCTCTGTCCCGTCCAAAATCCGGCTGCGTCCCAACTTCTGCGCTACGCGCACGACAAGCAGTGGATGGCGCTCCACGGATACGCCCAACTGGTAGCGCGGATCATACTCGCCTATCAAGGCGACGAAGAAACCTTCAAGTCAGAGTTGGACATCATGCGCGCCTTCGCAGAGATCGACGTAGAAACCCGTCATCGCAATACCAAGTATGTATACAGTCCGCACACTCCTTGTATATTTTCTGACTGCCTGCACCACAGCCCTGGCATGGAACCGGATAAGGAAACGTGGAAGGCGGGATACAAGCATCTCTTGAACACCTTCGTCGACCCACCGACGGCGGATGGCAAGAAAAGGCTTAAGAAAATCATCCGCAAACCTCTAACTCCCGAACTGGAGAAGGAGCTCTTCGACTATGACACGGCCTTCCTCAAAGGACTCGGTCGCATGGTCCTCAGTACGTTTACCCCTCTGCTCTTCCCCGCTTTTTCCTGATTCACCATCCAGACTTCGAAAAATCCGGCGGCCTCTACGTGCTGCACTCGCACATGAACCACTCCTGCGTCCCCAACGTCTCCGTGCGACACTTCGACAAAAACACCAACTGGGCACGCATAACGATGGTCGCGAAGAAGGACCTCGCGCCGGGCGAGGAGCTCATGATCTCGTACGTCGACCCCGAGGCGCCCTACAAGGCGCGGCAGGCCGAGCTCGAGCAGTGGGGGTTCAAGTGCGTCTGCCCGCGCTGTTTGGAGGAGGCGAAGACGGCGAAGGCAGTTGCGCCGGCGCACGGCGAGGTCCGTGATGGGATTGACCTGAATGATCTGGAGAAGGAGCTCAAGGCGGGGCTGGGTGTTATGTGAAGCAAAATTTGCGAGCGCCTGATAAAATATAATTGTACTCGTATACCGACGCCGGGAGCGCGACGTCTCTCTGGCGCGTCCGAGATGGCTCAAACACCGTCTTCTCTCTTTGACCCTTTTGTTACCCGTTCGTTAAAGGGCTCGCGCCTACGGGCCATCAGACCGCACGAACGATGGCACAGTCAAATATCGCCTACCTTCGTCAAATTCCTCGGCCGGGAACGGTCGAACTCCTTTGCCTCCCGTACCATCCACATGATCTGGAACACCTTCTCCCACTTGTCCCACGCAATCCATTCCCTCGTCCGCATCTTCTTCTCCATGTTCGTAATTATATCGTCCATGAACTTATCGTGCAAGATCGCAGCCTGCACCTTCCCGTACAGCGGCGCGGCGGGGAACGTGTCGACGATGAGCTGCGCGACGGTGAACGGATCCGCCAGCTCCGAGTTCCAGAAGTCGAGGTGGGTGACGGTCGTGTTCCGCGGGCGGTCCTGATCGTAGATCCGCACGACCAAGTCGGCCTTCAGGTTCACCGTGATGGTCAAGGACTGCAGAGACGTGCACTGCTGGGCGATCTGCAGCAATCCCTTGACCGAGCAGGTATTGACGTGACGGGCATTCATCCACGCGTCGGGGCCTGTCATAGAGGTGCCATACCAAACGGAGGGGGCGATCTGCAATGTCCGCAGGTGCTTCCATCCCGGTGCGAGCGATCCCACGGCGCTGTCGGACAATCTGAATCCGCCTCTGCTGTTCAGCTTGAGCGTCTCCAGGCGGCGGAAAGGTATCAGGAGCTCCAGAGTGCCACTGTCTACCCCCGTTAGCTCGCCGCCGTCCCGTAAGTCCAAGGTCTCCAGCGTGTCAGGATCGCAGTGGTTGTGGATGGACTCCAGGAGTATACGCCAATTATTCGTCGGTGCCCTTTCTGGCGCGTCCTCGTCTAGATTTAAGATGTCCAGGACGAGGGAGCGCAGGTGGACGAGATCGCAGTGCTCGATCAACCTGGCCACGAAGGGTCTGCAGTCTTCGTCCGTGGCAACCGCGAATTCGCGCAGAGCTCGAAATGGATGCTGAACGGATGGTACCCGCGGGTATGGCGCTGGTCCGTACTGCTTCCACGTTACTTTGAGAATCTCCAAATATGGGAGCGAGGCCAACATGTTCCAGTCGGTATCGTTGACGAGATGGTGGAGGGCAAATTCGTGGATTATATCCAAGCGTGGGCCATTCAGGGCAGGCATTATCGCCAAGTATCGACTTGACTCGATGGACAGCCGGAGCTGGGGCGTTTGGGCGACACATGCGCCCAGGTCGATCTCCGGACGCTGCCCTTGATTGGAAGGCGCCTGCCAAGTAGCCCAAATTTGTTGAAGAGAGGCAGAATGGAAGGGTTGCATTAATGTGGGAGACGGTCCATCGTTAGCCGTGAAAGCCGAAGGGGGTAACTTTAGGATAGCCAACCCAGGAAAGAGTGGTCGAGGTGGGGGTTTATCATAGAGTACGGACAGTAGGCTTGGGTCGGCCTCCCTCAGATCCAGGTACCTGACGCGCTCCGAGTATTTGTACAGTTTCTCGTAATGGGTGGGATCGGGGGATCGCAACCATTTCGGCCCGTAGAATTGAAATATCCTGATGTTTTTGGTCTATCCAAAGTCATCAGTACGCGGCATTAGGGGTAATATATGAGAAATCACACCCTAGGAGGGCGATATACGTCCACGGGGAAAAGAGAGAACAGATGGATCATGAGGTCGACGAAGTCCAAATCTCTCCAGACGCGGTTTAGTGCAGCTTCCTTCCACGCGCGGCACGTCAAGGCCATCGCATATGCGTCTGGTCGCTCGACGGCTTCGCTGACGAGACAAATAAGATCATAGGTGGAGAGAAAACGGTGCATTTTTGCTTTCCAAGGCGAGAGTTGAGCAGAGTGCGACGATGATAGTAGGAAGGAATCAGGAGACGAGTTTGCAAAGGGCTACTCGGCAAAGTCCGGAGATCTTCGCATGGCACGAGGAAATAAGTAATGGCCAGCTCAATCGCACCAGACCAAGGCAGCCGCCAAATTGTAGAGCTTATGAATTCTGCGCATTGCCAATATACTGCAGGATACCAAGCACACTGCTGGTAAACCTGTACTCGAATACTGATCTCGGATGAATACATAGCTTTACAGTGCACGCGAGGATCTCTCATCGTCAAGTGTCGTCCCAACGGTAGTCTAAGCAGTCGATCGTCCAAGACGGTCTTCTCGCATCGCCTCCCGCACCATATAGCAGATACTGAGCACCTCCTCCCACCTCTTCCAAGTAAACCACTCGAGTGAAAACTCTCTGTTGTACCGGACATGCAGGACCGATATTCGTAAACACGGGTCCAGCACCGCGGGGAACGTCGTCACGACGAGCTGCGCGACCTTCCAAGGATCGAACAGCTTGGAGTTCCAGAAGTCGAGATCTGTAATCTTCGTGCTCCGCGGCCGCCCTTTCTCCCACCCAGGAGGCTCAAAGTACGACGTGAAGTCCACCGTCACGGCCAGCGTCTCGAGGCAGGGGCAATGCCGGACGATCTCCAGCAAGCCATCGACCGAGCATGTGTTGATGTAGCGAGCGTTTTCGCACATGTTCTCGCCGTTGTCCTCGTCGCAGTAGACGGAGGGCACCATGCGCAGCTCGCGGAGGTGCTTCCAACGTCGAACCGTCGATACGACAACCGTGTCGTCCAGATCGAACCCTCCTTTGTTCTCCAATGAGACCTTCTCGAGGGCTTGGAAGGGCGCAAGCAGCTCGAGCACGTCCCCCTGAACGCGCGTCATCTCTCCGCGGTCATCCACATCGAGCGCTGCTAGATCGAGGTGCGAGCAGTAATCATGTACTGCCTGCAGGAGTTTGCGCCAGCTCTCTGTCGGACTTGCTTCCCGCTCATTATCGTCGCGACCGACGCGAATCTCCAAGGAGGACAGCGCAAGAGGGCCGCAGCGTCGAAGGAAGCTGGCAACGCGAGGTTTGCAGTCCTGGTACGTGCTGACCGTAAGCTCGCGCAGGGAGCGAAATGGGCGAGGGATAGATGGAGTGCGTGGTGGGATCTCGAGCTCGAGGGTCTGCAAGCGAGGCAGTGCACCTAGAATGTCCCAGTCGCTTTTCTCGATAGCGACGCATCCGAGGGACACCTTGCGGATGATGTCAGACTGCGCGCCGACAAGGATAGGTAGTTTCGGTCCATATACTTCGAGGCATAGTCTGATTCCTTCCGTATGAGCGACACATGCATCGAGGTCAATCCTCTTTGGTCTGTCGCCTACGCCGACTTGCCAAGTAACCCAAACCTGTGACAGAAGCGGCGAGTCAAAGGGGCGCATGAACGAAGGAGACGGGAGTCCCTTCTTCGTGAGGGCGCCAGGCGGCAGCTTCACCTCGCGGAGTCGGGAAAAGAGGGGCCGCGGAGGTGGATGGTCGGCGAGCACGGATAATGTGTCTGAATCAAGGTCCGCATCCTGCAAATCCAAGGATCTGATTCGCACAGAAAACCGATACAAGTCGGCGTAGTCATCCGGCTTGGGGTGTCGCAGCCATGGCGATCGGTGATACCGAAGCACATATCTGTTCTGCGTAAATTTTTACTCAGTGTAAGGCAACACCCCAAGGTAAGTAGTGACTATGCATACGCACTTCCGGAGGCTTGTACACGTTCGACGACAGGAGACA
>JAMQCK010000071.1:0-100271 GCA_024196135.1 Pleurotus ostreatus/Saccharomyces cerevisiae fusant | reverse complement strand
GGGGTCGTGTGCAGGGGTTTCGGGAGTGCTGAACGAGAGATTGGTGGGGCTGAGGTTGTTTGGGGATGGAAGGCGTGGATAGAGCGCAGACGAGGAGGTAGAGGACGACCATAGATCGTTCTATTATGGATGTCAGTATGGGCAAAAGCGAGATATGTCGAATGCACGCACCGCACTGTCTGCAATCATTGCAACGTCGCAGACGGCTGTACGGCTCATTCTAGCGTGCTCTGGTCGTGTAGAAATAGAATACTGATAACAGAATGAGAAAGCGGTCTAGGCGAGCACGTAGAACGTACCGTAGATGTGATTCGAGTATCCGGCGGCGCGGAGGTTCGTGTCGAGTAGGATTATCTGCAGCTTGTCAGCCTTGAAGCGACGCGTCAGTGATGAAAATACGCACGTAGTATATTGTATAGAGGCTGTAGTATAGACTAGAGACGGCGAGGATACGATAGGAAGAGGAATGATGGTGGTCCGCAAGCAAGAAGCAGTACGCGGACGAGCGGGAGCCAAACAAAATGAATTCCCACGGCCTCACCTTATATGTATCGTTCACCCCTATTTAGGTCTCGCGGCGGAAAGCAAGGGGCCGAGACAAATACGCAGCCATTCCGTCCCGAGACATATCGTTCCGCGTTGTCAGACCGAACTGTCTACGGAAGGTAAGATCTACATGGGAGGCCCCACAATCTACACCGGAACGGAGGGAGTTCGTCGTGAAACCATGTAGTTCCCAACACAAGCTCTTACTGCTGAATGGGGTAGTCGTTGTTTTACACATGCGGCGGCCGACTGGCCATAAAATACCTAGTCGTCATATCGACAGCCGCGGAGATCTCCATCCGGACAGCGAGAGAGAATAAGCAAAGTACTAATCCGGGGCGGGCGCGCACATCGCCAGTACTCAGCGGACCGTCGGGTTGGAGTGGGCGACGCGGAGGAGGGGCATGTTCTGGTACCTGCCAGGCGAAACGATGGTGGTCTTACGCCCATCGGCCCGGAACTTCCTGATTTGTCAGCGGTCCGGTATTGTTCTGTTTTGGGTGCAAGTCAGAGTGAGTCTGGTGGGGGAAAGTCTCTGAATGTTGGGCGGAATTCGGTGCCAAGGGATCTGGGGGGCGCGAGGGGCGTACTGGATGCGGCGAAGACTCAGGGACGAGGCAGCAGGCAGGGGCGGTCACTGGCAACTGTAGTCTTGTGATCGGCGTGGGCGGTTTCCCGGGCCCCGCTGACTCAAATGCTTCGCCTCAAGCGGGACGGCCGTCAGCCCTATTCGTCAATGCTTGGCTTGCAATAAAATGATAGAGGCAGGGACGACATCAGCCCATCCGTCTCCCCCTCCCATGAACTTCACGTCGACAGTGCCGCCAGCACCAATGGGGCCAGCCAAGGGCGACCCAGAAGACCCCGAGTTCGAGGTCGTCCCCGACGATGAAGCCCTCCGCGAGGGGCGGGTTCACGAGCTCGCGCGCCAAATGAGCCAGCTCTCGCGCACGCACAGCGAGGTCGGACAAGTGAACCCGTTCATCGACAACAGCGACCCCCGGCTCGATCCCAACAGCCCTCAGTTCAACGCACGTCTGTGGACTAAATCCCTCGTTTCCCTTGCTTCACGCGACCCCGACCGCTACCCGCGCCGCACAGCTGGTGTCTCGTTCAGGAATCTGAACGTGCACGGCTACGGCACCCCCACGGACTACCAGAAGGACGTCGGCAACATCTTCCTCTCTGCGTTCGGCACGTTCAGCCGCATGCTCGGCTTTGGCAAGAACAACGTCCAGAAGATCCAGATTCTGCGCGAGTTCGACGGTCTGGTGAAGAGTGGAGAGCTGCTGGTTGTCTTGGGACGACCGGGAAGGTGCGTGATCGACGTGTTCTGTCGATCGGGCTAGTTGTTGACATCTGCCTCCAGTGGTTGTTCGACCTTCCTCAAGACTGTCTCGGGCGATACCCATGGCATCTACGTCGATGAGAACTCCGACGTGCAGTACCAGGGCATCTCCTGGGAAACCATGCACAAGGAGTTCCGTGGCGAGGTCATCTACAACGCCGAGACGGAAGTCCATTTCCCCCATCTGCAAGTATCTCCCCTTACCCCCACCAAGCCATGCTCATCCTTGCCATAGCACCGTTGGCGACACTCTGCTCTTCGCCGCCAAGGCTCGCTGCCCCCGCACGCGTATCGAGGGCGTTTCGCGCGAGGACTACGCTCGGCACATGCGCGGTATGTAGCGCTCGGTATGCTCGGAACGATCTCACTGACCATCTTCCGCAGATGTGGTTATGGCCATGTATGGGTAAGTCCAGGCGGTCTTGGCGCATGACCTCGAATCTAATCGCAATACAGTCTGAGCCACACTCTGAACACGCGCGTCGGGAACGATTTCATTCGTGGCGTCAGGTATGTGCCTGGCGCTCCTTTCGACCAGTCCTCTTTCTGACCCTGCGCAACAGTGGTGGTGAGCGTAAGCGTGTCTCTATCGCGGAGACCACCCTCTCCCAGGCGCCGCTCCAATGCTGGGACAACTCTACCCGTGGTCTCGACTCCGCGACGGCGCTCGAGTTCATCCGCACCCTCCGCAATCAGACCGAGTTCACCGGCTCGACGTCCCTCGTCGCCATCTACCAGGCGTCGCAGTCCGCGTACGACCTCTTTGACAAGGTCATCCTGCTCTACGAGGGTCGCCAGATCTACTTCGGCCGTACGACCGACGCCAAGGAGTTCTTCCTCAAGATGGGCTTTGAGTGTCCCGAGCGCCAGACCACCGGCGACTTCCTCACGTCGCTCACGAACCCGGCCGAGCGAGTCATTCGTCCCGGGTTTGAGAAGAGCGTCCCGCGCACGCCGGATGAGTTTGCGCAGCGGTGGAAGGAGAGCCCCGAGCGGCAGCAGCTGCTCCGCGATATCGAGGCGTATAATGCCGAGTTCCCCGTCGGCGGCGAGCAGTACGAGAAGTTCCAGCGCTCCCGCCGCAGCCAGCAGTCCAAGTCCTTGTACGTGATTTCCGATAGATCGTCATTTTCAGCATACTGATATTCTTGCAGGAGCGTCAAGTCCCCGTACACGCTTTCCATTGGCAAGCAGATCGGTCTCTGCGTCGAGCGTGGCTTCCAGCGGCTCGTGGGCGACATGACCAACTTCTATGTCACGGTCTTCGGTAACTTCGTCATGGCGCTCATTATCGCGAGTGTGTTCTACAACATGCAGCCGACTACGGACACCTTCTACCGTCGCGGTGCTCTGCTTTTCTTCGCCGTCCTGACCAACGCGTTCGCCAGTATGCTCGAGGTACGCTCTTTTTGTCATTGAACGCCGTACTTGTACTAATGGTTGATCAGATTCTGACCTTGTATGCCCAACGCCCTATCGTCGAGAAGCACTCGCGGTATGCGCTGTACCACCCGTTCTCGGAGGCCGTTGCCAGTATGATCTGTGACCTGCCGGCCAAGATCATCACCTCGCTCGCGGTCAACCTGACGCTGTACTTCATGTCCAACTTGCGCCGCGAAGTCGGACCGTTCTTCCTGTACCAGTTGTTCGCCTTCACCTGCACGATGACCATGTCTATGATCTTCCGCACGATCGCCTCGGCAACACGCACGCTCTCGCAGGCCATGCCTCCGGCTAGTGTCTTCATGTTGGCGCTCGTCATCTACACCGGTACGTCCTTCTCTCAGCTGTTTGCTCCGACTTGTGCTGACCCGCCTCGCAGGTTTCACTATCCCGACGCGCGACATGGTTGTCTGGTTCCGCTGGATCAACTACATCAACCCCATCGGCTACGCCTTCGAGACACTCATGGTCAATGAGTTCGACGGCCGCGTCTTTGAGTGCACGTCGTTTGTGCCCATGGGCCCTGGCTACGAGAACCTGTCCGGCGAGGAGTTCGTCTGCGCGACCACGGGTGCGATTCCGGGCTCGACTGTCGTCTACGGCACGGATTATGTGAACACGACGTACAAGTACTACCGCTCCCACGTCTGGCGCAACTTCGGCATCCTCATCGGCTTCATGATCTTCTTCTGCGCGACGCACCTCATCGCGACGGAGAAGATTTCTGCGGCGAAGTCCAAGGTATGGTAGATCGTTTATGCACCATTTCGCATGCTCACCAGTTCACAGGGCGAGGTTCTCGTCTTCCGCAAGGGTCACCTTCCCAAGCGCCGTGGTTCTGACCCCGAGGACGCGGCCGGTGGCGAGAAGTTCACGGACAACAACAGCGTCGGCTCGGACCGCACGGTCGCCGCCATCCAGCGCCAGACCAAGATCTTCCACTGGAACGACGTCTGCTACGACATCAAGATCAAGAAGGAGGACCGCCGCCTGCTCGACCACGTCGACGGCTGGGTGAAGCCCGGGACGCTCACGGCGCTCATGGGTGTGTCCGGTGCAGGCAAGACGACGCTCCTCGATGTCCTGGCCACTCGTACGACCATGGGTGTCATCACCGGCGAGATGCTCGTTAACGGCCACCCTCGCGATCGCTGTAAGTATTTTCTTGCTTTCATGAGACTTCCTGGCCTGACTTTTCCCTTAGCCTTCCAGCGCAAGACCGGTTACGTCCAGCAGCAGGATCTTCACCTTGAGACCTCCACCGTCCGCGAAGCCCTTATCTTCAGCGCCCTCCTTCGCCAGCCCGCTCACGTCCCCCGCGACGAGAAGATCGCCTACGTCGACGAGGTCATCAAGCTCCTCGAGATGGAGGCCTACGCCGAGGCTGTTGTCGGTGTCCCGGGTGAAGGTCTGAACGTCGAGCAGCGCAAGCGCCTCACCATCGCTGTCGAGCTCGTCGCCAAGCCCGAGCTGCTCTTGTTCTTCGACGAGCCGACGTCCGGTCTCGACAGTCAGACTGCGTGGTCCATCTGCCAGCTGATGCGCAAGCTCGCGAACAATGGTCAGGCCATCCTGTGCACGATTCACCAGCCTTCGGCCGTCCTCATCCAGGAGTTCGACCGCCTGCTCTTCCTCGCTCGCGGCGGCAAGACGGTCTACTTCGGCGACCTCGGCCCCAACTCGTCCACTCTCACCAGCTACTTCGAACGCAACGGTGCGCACCCTTGCCCGCCGGACGCGAACCCCGCGGAGTGGATGCTCGAGGTCATCGGCGCCGCCCCCGGCCACACCACGGACAAGGACTGGAACCAGGTCTGGCGCTCGAGCCCGGAGTACCGCCGCGTCAAGGACGAGCTGGCCGAGATGAAGGCCACGCTCTCGCAGCTCCCGGACGAGGACAACAACAATGCCAACCCCGCGCACGCCAACAAGCCGCCCAGCACCTTCGCCGCGTCCTTCGGTACCCAGCTCGGCCTCTGCTTCCAGCGCGCGTGGCAGCAACTGTGGCGCACCCCGACGTACATCTACTCGAAGATCCTGCTCTCGACGATCACGACGCTCTTCATCGGCTTCTCGTTCTACATGGCGGAGAACACGCAGCAGGGCCTTCAGAACCAGATGTTCTCGATCTTCATGCTGTTCACGATTTTCAACAACATCGTGCAGCAGATTCACCCGCAGTTCGTGACGCAGCGCTCGCTGTACGAGGCGAGGGAGCGCCCGTCGAAGACCTACTCGTGGCAAGGTCAGTCATTAGGTGTTGTGGTTACCAGACGTGGTACTGACTACGATTGCAGCCTTCATCCTGTCGCAGATCTTGGTCGAGTTCCCGTGGCAGATTCTGGGTGGTGTCATCGTCTTCTTCTGCTGGTACTACCCTATCGGTCTCTACCGCAATGCTCAGCCGACCGACGCTGTTGCCGAACGCGGTGAGTATCTTAGGTTGTTAGTCATCCGTCGTATGTTCTGACGCGTTTGCAGGTGGCCTCATGTTCCTCTTCGTCTTCGCGTTCTTCCTGTTCACGAGCACCTTCGCGCACTTGTCGATCGTCGCCAGCGAGACCGCGGAGGCCGGTAGCAACCTTGCGCAGCTCTGCTTCTCGCTTTGCCTGTTGTTCTGTGGTGTCCTCGCCACGCGTCCGACGCTCGGGTGGTGGATCTGGTACGTGCCCACGCATGGCTCGTTGACTTTCTGGTACTCACTTTCCGTAGGCTCAACCGTGTCTCGCCCTTCACGTACCTGGTCAACGGCATGCTCACGGTCGGCGTCGCGCACGCCGAGGTCCACTGCTCCGACATCGAGTACATCACGGTGCAGCCGCCCTCCGGCAGGACCTGCGGCGACTTCCTCGGGCCGTACATCGAGGCCGCGGGCTCCCAGCTGTCCAACCCGAACGCGACGTCGGACTGCACCATCTGCAGCATCTCCTCCACGGACGCGTTCTTGAAGCAGCTCGACCTGAACTACGATGATCGCTGTAAGTCTCCGCTGATCTCCTACACCTCGCGCGCGCGCTAACCACACACCAGGGATGAACTTTGGCATCATGTGGGTCTACATCGGCTTCAACATCTTCGCCGCCATCGGCCTCTACTACCTCGCGCGCGTGCCCAAGGGCGCGAAGGCGCAGGAGGTCAGCGCACCCGCGCCCGAGGCCCCCGCGGAGACGCTCGAGAAGTCGGGTTAGATGTATGGTGCCTTGCTTGATATATCCGCACGATAGACCGGGGGTGGAGTCTTGCACTCGGGACGTTGCTTTTTCTTGATTCTTGTGTACTTACTGTATCCTACTACTCACCGCTTTTCCCATGGTCGCTCTAATTTTCGTATGGTGGAATCGGCACTCGCGTTAATGCACGATGCAATACTCATCTACTTACCCCTCGCATATCTATAGACGCTCTCTAAGTAGACGGTATACCTCATTGACAAGACATGATTATTATGATGTCTCCGAGTCCCAAGCGGCGTCAGTTGCCAGTTGGTAGCCAGCCGTGTAGAATCTCATTGCTCTAGGTAGAGCATCAGATCATCATCTGTCTCTTTCACCTGTACTGAACAGTTGAACAAAGGCTGACGAAGTCAAGGAGAGGCTGAGAGCAGAAGTATGAGGAATGGAAGCAGGAGGCGAGCGTCGGGACTCCTGAAGCGCACGCGAGGCGACCGAGGGTGCTTGTGCAACCTAGTGTGCTGCATAAGAAGCCCAAAGTACATGTAGTAGGGAGACGCTATTTTGGCTGACTGGCTCCTAGTATACCGGCGGCGGTGAGGAGCATGGAGAGCGAGCACCACCGAGAAGGAACTAGCGAGCACCACCGAGAAGGAACTTGCTTCTGGAAGGGTAATGAACCGTGGGCGTAGATGTTGGGTCAGCAACCCATGTGAGATGGACCACTTGTCGAGGGCTCGAGGTTGAACACATGAATATGAAGATTGTACGTCGATCTACGTAACTGCAAGATAAAGAGCGAAGATCGAGCTTGACGCACGGGCGGACGTCGCCAAAGGCGCACTGATTGGGAAATCATAATTGCAGGACATCGGAGGCGACACGATAACGGGGGACGCGACCATAATGCTATACACCTTCGTAGGAGACAAAGCGGACGAACGGCGCAATTGTTCGCAGTCGTGAGTGGATCTGAGTGTCATTTTATGGTATGCGCTTGTATCGCTGGCAATTTTGCTCAAGTTGGGGACTGCCTTCGGTTTACATGGCGCTATGCAAGTCGGTAAACCCATATTTGCCATGAAAGTAAGAAAGAAGCGTGTGAGGCCGGCAAATTGCGGCGGGTGTCGGTACCGAGATCATGTGACATGCCAGCGTTCGAACTTTTCTGTGTCACGGTGCGTTTGTACGGCAACGCTTTGTTCATATCGTCATGATCATGAGCATGAGATGAATCTTCGCGTTCTGCAGTGAAGTACATGAGGCTCATGAGCGGGAAAGGAACCATCCTGACCCACAGCTGCATAGCGATAACCTCCTCATTAGACTTTTACTATGTTGTGAGCAACAGTTGTTTGCCTACGAAACTTCTCAAAGACTCCCTCATATGTGCAGCTGACTGGCACCTTCTCTGTGCTGCCGCAGCTACCACACATGTTATCGCGTGGCAATCAGGACATTGGCCGCTCGCACTTCCACCGCTGACAACAGGAATTCGGAATGGAGTCTTCTTCTCAGCTGCCTTTTTCTCGCCCTTTCTGCCCTCCTCAAGGTAAATTTGAGCGCCGCGGAGGTTGTCCTCGCCAAAATCCAGGCCTCGTCATCGAATGATAGGGATCAAGACAGTGATCACGTTGGCAAACATGTATTGCATAAGCACGAGAACCTCTGCCGCCGTCTGCCGACGCTCTTCCTCCTCGTACAATGAACCATGTTGCGCTCCCTCTGCCGGCGCCCGTACGCAATACGCGGCCCCTCGCTCCCTCCGCGCCTCCCCCATGTCCCCATCCGACCGCCGCCCCGAGCGTCCGTGTTCCCGACACCATATCTAGCACAGCAACGACGTGCATTCCACTCGACACGTAGGAATGAAGCTGGGCCCCTCGTCCCCATACTGGCGACGCTGCTCAAAGTGCGTACGAGCGTCTCTATGCCTGCGTCTTGTACTTACGTAGCAGTCTAGGCGTCTACGACGATCGAGTTCGCAAGGACCGCCGGCAGGATCATCCTCACCTTCACCCCCCTCATCCTGATGAAGAACCTCAAGGCGCGCAAGAAGTTGCAGCGCGCGGCGGTCGCAGGCATCCCCACCTCGGAGGAGAAGAAGCAGAAGATTCTCAAGAAAATACGCTCAAGGACGATGCTGTTTCACGCCATGCTGTTTTCCCCTATCATTCTTCTCTGGGCGACGATCGTGGCCAGTTTGGAGCAGACACCGCTTACTGGGAGGTATGTACATTCTCTTTTGGCTGTGAAACGGTAGACGTCCCCTCCCCCTCCCTCGATGGCGGCCGTACCTCCCCCTTCGCAAAATATGACGCTGCGCGCGCCACGCCGAACCTTGGCGGGAGGCCAGCAGACCCGTGCGAGCGCGCGGATAGTCTATCCTGATGCCCAAGGCAGCAGACTGGCCGTCGTACGTGCGCAGGCATAGTTCATGTTCTTTCACCTGTGTGCTTAGCGAGCAGAAAGCGCCTCTGAGGCAGAGATTGCGCGTCCTGAGCGTACTGGTGATCCCGAGGGGCGCTCGGATCGGCCAGGCGGGTTCCACAGCGCCTTCGCAGCGCGTGTCTATCGCTTTGCAACTAGCTGCCACGGCCATTAGACTTCGGCTGACACGATTTCAGATGGCGCATGATCATCCTGTCTCCCGAGGAAGAGCAGGAGATTGCGAAGCAGCTCGCGGGGCCAGGATGGTATCGCGCAGTCGGCGATATCCTCTCGCCCAATGGGGAACCCGTCCGCCTCGTACCTCCAACCGACTGGCGCTACGCCTGGGTAGCCGCCACCCTTCGCCACCTCGAATCCGTTGTCCCGAAATTGTGCACCGAGCGCGAAGATGACAGCGACTGGTATGCGATCGACGACGAAAGCCACCCCATGCCCCCGCCCGCCGAGTACCCATTACGGCCACGTCCCCGCGTCTCGCAGCACTTGCGTATGTTCTGCGACAAGATGAATGAGCGCAACACCGCGAATGCGCCGCACATCGTGACCGACCCTCCCTACTCCCTCATCATCGTCGACGAGCCGAACGCGTCAAACGCATTTTCATATGGTTTTGGACCCGACGGTGCAGGCGGCATCGTCGTGTACTCTGGCTTCATCGACGACGTCCTCGCCAAGCATCCCGCCCCTCCACCGTCTGCGGAACAAGCACAATCTTGGTCATCCTGGCTCTTCGGGCCCTCAGGTGCTTCTCACCGACCTCAGCATCCAATACCGACACCCGAGCAAACCTCCGAGCTGGCGATCCTCCTGTCGCACGAGCTCGCACATCTTGTCCTTTCACACCACCTGGAAACGCTGTCGTCTGCGACTGTTATCGTGCCCGGAAGCCTGTCAATACTGTCGGACGTGCTGCGCGTGATCATCTTCCCGATCACGATGCTCTTCGGCCCCTTCGTGAACGACGCGGTCGCGCAGCTGGGGCAGGTCAGCTCGACGGAGCTCACGAAGATCGGCGAAGCATGTACGACGTATAAGCAGGAGATCGAGGCCGACGTCGTCTCTGCGAGGTGCGTCCCTCTGCCGTCTTCACCATTCTCATCGTCTCATTTCTTTCAGACTTCTTGCCTATGCCGGCTTCGACGCGCGCGACGCCGTGCGCTTCTGGGAGAACCGCGTCTCGAGCCAGTCCCTCGAGCACCCGCCCTCGGCCGCACAACCGGCGATGACCGACAACATCGCCGTGCGCAACATCATGGGTCAGGGGCACCCGGTGGGCTCGGTGCGCGTGGATCGGTTGAAGGACGAGCTGCTGAGGTGGGAGACCGAGCGGCGGGCGGCGCTGCTGAAGGCGAGGTTGCAGCCGCAGGAGAGCGCGGTCGTGCTGGCAACGGCATAGAGGGTTCGTTCTGGTACGCCGCGTAGCCCAGCTGGCGGAATTGATCTTTGGGCGACACTCAACGCGTCGTCCTGCGTAGATATACAATGGGGATGGAATTCCCCGGTCATCGGACGTGTCCTTGCTTTCGTTTTGCTTTACTTATCTCTGTTCGTACTCGCCACCCACACTCTCCTTACCGTTTCCGCCTTTCCGCCCGGTCCAGCCATGCTTGGGTTATACTACTATACGTTGGGGACTTATTTAAACTATACCCGGCCTGCCTGGGCCAGGCGTCGTAGTGATGTATTTGTAGCTGTACCATCCTATCTATTCAGCACACCTGCCTCATCCTGTGGTCGTGGTTTTTGCCGTATAGTTGGACCGTGGGCCGACCTCGATTGATTATCGTGGGTGCGCTCAATCCGGTGATCATGGTCTTCGGTATATACGAGTACTTGGGCCCCTCTCGCTTTGCAAGTGCTTGAGCGTATACGAAGGTCCTATGGGCGCTTGTGGACGAGTGCTATAAAATGCCATAGCTGAGATAGAGGCAGGCCTCTCTCGCAACCGAGGCCGCTGATTGCTCTGGCCTCAGGACTCTCCAAAGACGCTCCCTCACGCTTCTATCCAGGGCGGGACCCTCTCGATCGCCCAGGACGACATCGCGCCGCCTGTCAACCTCCATAATTCCACTAATCGCTCAGCTGTCCCTTCGCTATGTGCGCTTTGTGCTTCGCACGCGTGCTACTAGCACGCCCTTGACTCCTCGTGCTACCCGTGCTCCGGACTAGTGCCCCATAGTATCAGAAAATTGGCGTAGTCAACGAAAGCGGTCAAAGACGCGTAGTCTCGTGCTGCTCAGCCTAGTCCGATGGAACATCAGGCTCTAGTTTGGCCCTCAAATTCGAGCGACCACGCATGTCGCAAAATGCTGATCACGTTGTCTCTCTTGGCCACAAAATTTCATCGAGGGGCCATTGCAACGGGCATCCTCTCTCTCGCTTTGTGGATCGCGAAAGATGCATTCTTTGTGTTTCTTGCGATTCTTCTGAGGCTGAACCTCTAGAAATAGGCAGCATGTGTGCGTTGATTGGAGGGGCGTTCTCTTCATCACCGTCCTTCGGCATGTACTCTGAACTTTCGACGCGGAATACTGGGCCTCACTAGCAGCAGCCGCTTTCCCTGCAAGCCCCTCGTGCGCGTCTGCTGAGAACCCTAGATCACGATTAAAAAATTGCCTTTGTCCGCGGGCTTGCTATATAAGAGCTCGAGATCGACCTCCTACTTGCCATTAACCCTTCGACTACCTGACCTTCCAACCCTTCTACACCAGCATCCTTTCGCACACGATGGCTCACGTCATACCCGTCAATCAAAACCTCTCCCCCTTCGAGTCGCTCGACATCGGCCTCCTCCAGAAGTACCTCCAGCTGGCGGGTATTCGTCCTGAGACCCCGAGCGCCTTGCAGTCGAGCCTGCAGATCTCCGACAACACCATGGCCCTCTTCGACGGATTTTTCCAGGGTCTCTGCACGGCTTACGCGGACGTGAGCACTAGAATCATCGGCTGTACGCTCGCGACTGACGCGCGGCCGACACCCAGGTCGCGGCTCATTGCAAGGCGATCACCGAGGCCTATCCGGGAATCTTCAACGCACTCAACGGTATTCTCGACCACGCGCAAAGCGCCGGCAACGCGGAAGAACCCTCGACATACAGTACGTGTATCTCATCTGCAAGCTCGATGCACTGTGCTGACGCGGCTGAAAGCCGAAATTCTGGACGCTCTGAAGGCGTACGCCGCCGCCTCTAACGAGGCGGAGAAGATGAGGCTCCAGGATGTTGTCAGCACACTGGTCAATGCCGAGCTCGGGCTCATTGCCGCACTTATAGGCCAGGCCCAAGCGAGCATGGCTGAAGTCCAGAAGTTCCTGTCGATGGTGATGGATCAGGATGTGCGCGGTCTGATGGAGACCGAGGAGGCGCTGGAAAGTGCGATGAACGATTACGTCAATAAACAGCCTCTTAGGCAGGTCGTCAGGGATCTGGAGGCCGTCAGCGTAAGCCCTCACCTTCTGATTTCGATGTACTCCTCATCTAATCGTCACTTCAGGAGGACTTGGCCAACTTCCTTCAATCAGGCAAATCCGCCGTCACGCCACTCCAGCTGATGTACAACGCCTGGGCGACGTTTACCGACGATCTGCGTAGCATCCAGGTCATGATGCAGACGGGCCTCAACATATCCACGCCGTCTCCCGTCGATCCCCTTGTTGTGGCGAGTCTGAGGGAGAAGTGGAACAGCCTGACGGCGCTTGGTATGTGCAGTCTCTTCTCCTGCTTCCGCCGATTATCACTCATTGCTCGCGACAGTGTACAGGTTCAAGGAGGCTAGCGATATGCAGTCGTGATCAGGATGAAAGCTCTTTTTCCGCTCGTCAGCTTCGTATACTTCAGCACGAAACGCGTAAATCCACCGTAAATTCGATGAATACAGATGCTTTGGACAAGGTATGAAGACTTGTTGCCGGCTACCGCGGCGTCGACGTGAGCATCCACACGTCGTCCAAATCTTCAACCGCCTCCCATGTGCCACTCTCGGGCCCAATCATCTTCAGACCTGCTGGATGCGTCATTGAATTTTCAAGAGTATGGAAAATCTCACAACTCATGCTCATATTCTCGAGCATACAGTAGCGGCCTTTGAATCGATGCAAAGAGGCCCTGAGAAGTTCAATTGATGGCATGTCACATGGTCTCGGTACCGACATCCGCCGGAAGTTGCCGGGCTTCGCCCGCTTCCTTCTTTCCTTCTTACTTTCATGGCACATCAGATTCTGCGCACCAGCCTCCATACAGTATACCCAAAACTCGAACATTGCGGCACGGAGGCCCCCAGTTTGATCTCGACGCTAGAATAGCATTTCTTCCCACAGCACAATCGCGACATGCATACCGTCCAGCGAGATGCCGGGTGGCTACTACCTCCGGGTTACAGAGTTCATTGGAAGTCCTTTTCTAAAGGAACATCTATTGGCGTCTCGTTTATAAATGCCGGAAGGCAGGGATGACCGCCTTCGTTCTACAATTCCTATACTTAAGTCCGCAGCTATAATTCCTTTCGCCCGTAGCTCCCGTCATTCTGATGTTGCATACGGCACGATTCCAACCTCTTATGAGCCTAGAATCCCCCACAGTACACTCCAAAAGCCGCGTCGGCCTCGAACCGCTCCTCG
Source organism: Pleurotus ostreatus/Saccharomyces cerevisiae fusant (assembly GCA_024196135.1). Taxonomy (NCBI): domain Eukaryota; kingdom Fungi; species Pleurotus ostreatus/Saccharomyces cerevisiae fusant. The sequence goes on along the minus strand of JAMQCK010000071.1, from coordinate 86,699 downwards.
TCGGAGGCACACACATCGAATAAACACTCCAAGACCACCGGAACGGTGGAGGTACGGCAATGACATATCCGGGCGTCGGCGCCGGTAGCTCTGCAGTTCAGCTGCGCGATGCACGCGTCCCCGCAGCCGCCTAAGTGTTGAATAGGTCAGTTGAACGTAAACGTAGTGGAAGCGATGCGCACTTGATACGGATGTGCTAGTCGCCTGGACGAGGTCTGCGATACCGAGCGCGATGGCGATGAGGGCGAAGCGCATCGCGAGGGTTGGCGGGTCAGCGGCCTGGGGGTGCGGGTGGTGAAGGAGGGGACCTCACCTTATAGCGTAGGCGACGATGGCGGCGACGATAGTCGGGCTTACAGGTGGAGAGAGGGACGCACTAGCGCTTGGAAGATGGACAAGATAGCGAAGGGCGCTGGCGGGTAGTGCGTGTCCAGCAGGCTAGGTGTAGTCAAAGGGGGGCTTGGCGGGTGCTACCAGCCGGGTAGTACGAAGAGTCACTTCATTGCAGCGTCATAGAGCGCGGGTCCGTCAAAGTCACGCATGTCGGTCCTCAGAGCAAAGCGCGTTTGCTTGTTGTAAGCGGGTGCGATTGTGATCGCTATTGTCACTTCAATTACGGCTCTTACTCCTCAGGAAGAGGCGGTGAGGAGACTTCGTGCGTCTGCAGCACAGGCATAGGTGACTGGTTGCTACTGAACTTCTCGCGGTCATGAGACGACGGGGATGAGCGCAGGCAACCTCACGCGGGCGACAAACTCACGTAGAGAGCCGCAAGACAAGCACGGCGTATATGGATAAATGACCTTGCAAGCTTGATCGACCCGCGTTCGGTCGGAGATCATCATTCAGGCGGCTTGAGCAGGACGACCGTAGTGCGTGCGAGATAGCAACGCGAGCCCTCAATCAAGGAAAGAAAACAGATTTGGTCGATGGGTATCGAGATAGTTTGTGTTGAAGTGATGACGAAAATCCTACAGTGCATTAAGCACCCCTACGAAGGCCCCCTATGCACCGTCAGTCATCGCCAGTCGGACGAAGCGCAAAGTACGTACTTATGGGTTATAGTCAGATCAACGGGCTTCATCGCTATGCGACGCCCCTCAAATCTTCTCGACTTGCTCCTCGCACCACTTCCAGAGCTCGCGCGCGAGCTGCTCGTCACGCGCGAGAGCCTGCGCCTTGCCGCGGCGCGCCCAAGGCATGAGATACTGATGAAGAACGTGAGCATGCAAGCGACGGTGAAGAGACGAGGAAGAGACGAGGAAGAGACGAGACGGAATGAAAAGCGCCACGGGGATGGCAATTTGAATGCGCAGGGAGAAAGCAAGCACGGGTATCACTCACTTCTCCGCCAAAGTTCGCAGCCTCCGGGGCCGTGCCAGCGTACAGCTGAGTGAGTGCGCCGAGCGGCGGCGGATAGAGGAAGGGGCGCTGACAATGGTGTTAGCCTGCTTGGACCTTCAAGTCGTCGGTCGAGGACAGACGAGCTCACCAAAAGCGCCACCTGAAGCTTCGGCAAATGCCGATAGAGCTCGCTGTCGAGGTTGCCAGGGTTGACGGCGATGGAGACGATTCCCTTGTCGCCGTACTGGCGCTGGAGCTCCAAGGCAATCAGGATGTCGCCCTGAAGGACACGTCAGTGGTTCACGTTTCTTTTCTGGCGAGAGATAGGACGCACCAACTTGCTCTGGAAGTACAGGGTCTGCGTCCACTTGCGACGGCGGCGCGGGCCGTCGCGCAGGGTACCGAAGTCGAGGCGGCCAGGACGGTGGCCGACAGACGAGGTAGTGATAACTCGAGCCGGTTCAGTTGACTTGGGGTCAGCTCCTCCAGGAGGGAGCAGCGCCGGGAGGAGAAGCTTGGTGAAGTAGAAATGACCTGGAGAACAGAGACGGTCAAAAGACATTGAAAATCAGGGAGAATGGCTTACCCAAAACGTTGGTGCCGAATTGAAGGTCGTAGCCTACGAAGAATTGTTCAAGGTAAGGACGTCGCCGAGAATTTGTTTGTGCTCACCATCAACAGTGCATTCGTCGACAGGGGTCATCATGACGCCTCTGATGTAGATGAGTACATGTCTTTCGGACGGAGGCAAGGGAGGTTTACGCACGCGCTGTTGAATAGGATGTCGAGGTGGCGCTCCTTACCGAGAAATTCCTCAGCGGCCGCCTTGATAGCATGCAAGTCGGACAGGTCGAGCTTGAGGAAGAGCGCCTCCTTTCCGGTAGCCTCCTTGAGCTCAGCGATAGCGGCGTTCGCCTTGTCTGCATTGCGTGCAGCAAGGTAGACGGTAGCGTTATGTTCGAGTAGAGCGCGTACGGTCTCCTTGCCGATACCGGTATTGCCGCCCGTAACGAGCGCAACTTTGCCCGTCAGGTCAGGAATGTCGGCCGTCGTCCAGGTCGGGGGAGGCGGTAGACATTCACTCAAAAGCTGTCCCATGTTGTGAAATGGCGCAGTCTGAGTAGTAGATGGTGGTAACGTCCAAGAAGAATTAGCGGGCTTCGTTCGAACCACAGGACTTTAAAGTGCTACAGAACATCAGGCCGAAGTGATTCGTACGTCCGAGTCGGAACGCCGACACGGGTTGGAGGAACCGTTCGTGAGTAGAATTGACATAATGGAGAGATTGTCTGGGCTCACGGTGACATGCGAGCTGTGCAAGAATCGTAACCGGTGACTGGAATGATAGCAAAGTCGTACGGTAAGCTCAGTGACCCGGGCCGGAGCGACGCCACAAATATATCCACGTGCCTGGACCGTTACGGTGAGACGTCACAACCAGTCACAAACAGCCTTGACCTCAACCACCATTTACTCAGAGGCAGACTTCAAACCGTCGACACCGACGACATCAATTGACGACAACATCCCTTTGTTGTAATTCTCTTACTCGGGTTCGTGGGTCTCATACGACATCGACGACTTCGCTCGTTCACCCATGCAAGCTAGGTTCAACACTCGGACCCATCTACGGATCAGCACGCAGCGCTCAATGGATTTGTCTAGCTCTTTAGTTCTCGCCAAATCGAGAGGAATCTCGTATCTGCTTTTTGCTGCTGATGTTCTGAAATCATCGCGGTATCGTCATCCTCCCATGAGCATCGGGAGTCGTGCTTGCCAGGCCGGTTTCAAGTCTCGAACAAGCGGTCGTATGTTCTGCTGTATAGATAGCTCGTAATGCGATCAATTCTTCTCTCTTGCTGGCTCTCCGGCCACTCGTCAATCACCTTCGCCCTATGAACTTGGGAGCATAAGCCGCTCCGTTGGGCAGGAGGTCAGTTGTGTCGACTTCCCAGCGACATCGTTTACTGATCTAGGGCTTCGCTTGTAGCAGCGCCTCTGCTGAACTAGCTAGAGCGCATTGTACTCAGTCTCCGGTTCTGATGAGTGTCTACAAGATGCTGATGATTCGCAGCCTTCGTTTAGCCCGGAATTCAGCGTCCTCATCGAGTAGATGACGCGCTGCATCACTCTAATTATCGCCCTGGATGGTCCTTTGAGGATTCACAGGAGAAACGCGACTTCAACATTGTATCGAGCGCTGGCCGGTCCCCGTAAGCGCGCGTAAGGCGGCCGACGATGTCTGTGCACGGCGCCGCTTCTATAAGGTTTGACATACAGCCCATGCTCCTATCTGATCCATATCCAGATCTCGCCAGTGCATCGTCGGAGGTTGTGACCTGCCGGCGCCACGCGCTCGACGTGCTGTTGACAGTCAGCAGCCTGAAGGTGCTGTGGACCTGCCTCACCGCTTCGCTCTTACCACTACCATCGCCAGCAGGACCTCCACGCCATGTCGCGACCGCCGAGCCCTGCAATGCCGCCCGACCCCGACCCCGACCACGGCCTCGAAGCCAACTATCTCGCTACGTCGCTCTGGCCAGAGGCCGTCAAGCTATACGAGAAAACGAACAAGCCGCTCGCCGAACTGCCCAAGTTTAACAGCATCGACGAGCTATACGTCTACGTCGAAAGGTCTGTGACCAAATTCAAGGAGTTCCGCGAAGACAGCCCGTCGTGGATGAACAAGTTGCGCTCCAAGATTAAGCCTGTTGCCTGCATCGTACAGACGCTCAGCGGAGCGCTCGGCGATGCAATCTCTATGGTGCGTACTCTCATCATAGTGTCATCTGCTTTGTTCTAACGCGGGGTGGGCAGCCGTACTCGCCCATGAAGGCCGTATTCACAGCGATCGGCGTGGTCGTCGAGGTGAACATCGTGCCACCTACCGCGTGCGTCGCGACTCATCTTTTCCAGACAGCGATGAAAGTCAGGGAGGACTTCGACGACATCCTGACCGTATTCGACACGATTGACCAATACCTGCGCATCATCGTACCACTCGCATCGTGCAACATGCACGAAGCGCTGCGCGGCGCTTCGGTCAAGCTGCTCGCTCAGATACTCAACGTCTTCGGGGTGATTGGAAAGACCCAGAAGGAAGGGCGCATGAGTACGTCTTCCGATATCGACGAAGGTGCACCCGCCTAATATCCTACCTACCGATAGAGCACTTCATCAAGAAACTGGCTCACGGCAAGGAGGTACCAGACGCGCTCAAGGAGCTAGGGCGACTCGCCAGCACTCATCATCAAATGATCTCCGCCGTGACACTCGATACGGTCAGGAGAATGATGAGTGCGCTTGGCGATTTCATCGCAAGTAGGTCCAGTTGGCTCGAGCCGTCGCTATGAGGTGCTAATCCTTCGCAGATAGCAGCAGCAAGCAGGACGCGACCGGCTTCTGTCTCGGCCAGATCAAAGAGATCGTGCAGGAAATCCAGAGTTTGTCGACCTTGTCTCGCTCTCAAAGCGCTCGCGCTAATCGTGTGACCAGGATTGGTCTTTCAGACGTCGTCCTCGTCTATGGAACAGATGCTTGACGATAGGAAAGTGTTGGAACATATCAGAAACGACTTATATCGGACCCTCAACGCCTTCAAGAGCGGAAAAAGTAAGACCTCGCTCTTCAGTGACCAGAGAGTTTCTGACGTTGCTGTGTGCCAGGGACGGACGACCTGGCCAAGATCTACAAGTGGCTCTCGTATCCAGATTCCTCGGTCAGGATGAACGATGTCCTGGACACTCGTGTTAGCGGGACCGGTTCCTGGTTCTTGGATAGTCCCGAATTGCGGTCGTTCCAGCGGGGCGGCAGTCGTGTTCTCTGGCTACATGGAAGCGGTACGCACTTCTCATCTCAGAGTAGAGCGTGAGGTTGATGAGTGGATAGCTGGTTCCGGCAAAAGCACCGTCATGTATGTCCGATTGAGCCTCGCCGCTAAGTAATGTGACAAGCAATATCGCAGGGCAATGGCACTTCGTCAAATCATCGTGGATACGGCAGTCTCGAATGAAGGGCACCTCGGTCTCGCGCACTTCTTTGATGCTACTAGCTCACGCCATCGAGATCTCAGAGAGCTCCTGTCGATGCTTCTTTGCCGGCTCGCAGGTAGTAATGACATGTGCTACAAAAATCTCCTGGAGCTACGCGGAGAACACGAAGATGGATACTCACAGCCGTCAATGGAAACCCTGCGACGACAAGCACATGACTTGCTCGACCTGGTCGCCAAACGTGTGTTCATCGTCGTGGACGCTCTTGATGAAGCCGACGACGACACAGTTGTGCCTTTCCTACAAGATCTTCGCGATAAACATGACAATGTATCCCTTCTCGTATCGAGCCGTACCGAGGTGCTGTACCGTGAGGATCTAAGTCGTTTGGCCGACCTAAAAGTGGCCATAAGTCAAAACCTTGTTGCAGGCGACATCACGCTCATACTGGGCAGCAAACTCGCTGGTACCAGGCTGGCCAAGCTGGGAGCCAAAGATGCTGACTTAGTACGCAAGACTTTAAGCACCGGTTCTGAAGGAAAGTGAGTGCAAGCTTCAGGCTCTGACTGACTCGCGTAGAAAACTCACGCCACAATAGCTTTCGCTGGACAATCCTTATGGCAAAAGAATTAGAAAGGGTCGTCGGCATGCCAAGTGAAGTGCGAAAAATGGCGCGCACTCTGCCAAGGCGATTGAAGGATATCTACGACAACGCGGCTGCCAGCATACCAGCCCACAGATTGGATGATGTGAAACGCCTACTCGGATGGTTGCTCTTCACACATCAAAGCCTTCCTGAGCATTACTTCAGCGAGCTTGTAGCATTCGATTTCTCGAAGGAAGGTCTCCTGCCGACGTTCGACAGAAGTCTACTCCCGTCATCTCCGGACAAAATTATGGCCATCATAAACTCTACCTTCTTATCCTATCGAGGTGGCTACGTCCGCATTGCGCATAACTCTGTCCGCGACTACCTTCTGGACAAGGCATCACGTCTGCATATAGATGAGTCGTCGGCCCACCTTGCCATGACACAGATGTGCCTGTCCTACCTTATAGCGTGCAGCCGGGAAACACTGCATCTGGGCTCCGAACGGTTGGCGCGTTCCGAACACCACGATCACCCTCTTCAGTACCATGCAAAAATATACTGCTGTCAGTATGCAAATTCATGCAGCGAAGAAGACTCGGATACCCTGAAACACAGTGTTGCTCAATTTGTTGCTTGCTCCCCGGATGCTGTTGCCAGTGAAATGCTTTCATATGCGATTGATTCTACTGCCAAGCTAGGCGGGTTTGCCTTTATGCTCATCGATAGTGGTGTGCATCTGGGCCACACAAATCCATCACCACTCACCTCAGCAATGATGTTGGATGGACCTTATTCTCTTGTTCTCCTTCATCTGCTCCTCGACCGGGGCGCAAATCCCAATGTTATCGGATATTTCAACTTTGATGAGCGGGTCCATTCTGATTGCTGGGATGGGACATCGCTACATTACGCTGCCGCAATTCATCGCAAAGACTTCATCATTGCTTTACTCGAGAAGGGAGCGGACCCAAATGTCCTGAACAGAAATGGACAATCACCGCTCTTTAGTATCATACACTCCAATATGGGTGACTGCAGTGACTACAATGGCTGCTTCGAAGCTGCTCGCATTCTCATCGACCATGGGGCACTCATGTCACCATTTGATAACAACGGCAACAATGTGCATCTGCAGATGGCTAAGTTTGTGTTCCTCCATGTTCCTGAGTATGCTCTTGCCAAGCAAACTCTTCAAAAACTCGACATCAACCTCTACGCTAGGAAGCTGGATGGCTCTACACTACTTCACTTCCTGCTAGACGATGAGGAGTGTGGACAAGTACCTCGCAGCGTCATAGCTTCCCTAGTCAACGAGGAGATTGCGGACACTAATGCTCGCGACAATACACTAGCGACACCGTTGCATGACGTAGCGCAAACCTATGCTGTCCGCGAACTCACTCTCGAGTTGGCGCGTATCTTATTGACTGAAAAGACAGATACCAATATCCCCAATGCCGAGGGCAAAACTGCTCTGTGGTATGTGGTCGATGGCGCGAGGGAATATGTGTCTCGTCATGATTGGGATCGTGACCAGTGTAGGGAGGAGGTCCACTGGCGACTTTCTTTCGCTCGCATGTTAACCGCTAGAGGGGCAGACATCAACCGCATGAGCACACCATCACCATCGAACACATGTCTGCTGCACAAAGCGATGGCCTCCAACGACGACATCGAGATTTTCAGACTCCTCTTATCGGCCGGTGCAGCAGTGGGCACCCGCGATGAGAAGGGCGATACCCCTCTCCACGCAGCCATACGACGTATTCCCCATGCTGACGCGCAATACGTCTTGGTATTACTTGACGCCGAAGCCGATGTCGATGCTCGAGCAGAAACAGACGGTGCCACACCTCTTCACCTTGCCATTCAGCTCTTGATTGAGCACGACATTCACCCTGGCCCAAGTGATCTTGCCACTGTAACGCGCCGGCTCGCTGAGCAAGGAGCGGAAGTCAATGCCAGGGACGCACACGGTAGGACTCCACTACATATGCTGGCACGTTACAGCTACCCGCACGGCCCTGTCATCGAGTTCCTAGTGTCGAAGGGCGCCGATGTCAATGCCCAGGATAGTACAGGACGAACGGTCCTGCACATCGCCTGCGAAGTGACGTGCATAGCTAGCGTGCTTCGTGTGTTCTTCAAAGCAGGAGCGAATCCATACATACGTGACCACGCAGGGCGTCTACCGGACCTCCCAAGCTGGGCTCTAGCACTGGTGGATTCTTGTGCACTGGCGCAGTATCAAGCCGCCTGTATCCCACAACATGGCAACGCCACTGGCACGTCCATCGAGCCTCAGCCCCCTCGTGAGAGTCTAGCGTCAACGTCATCCACATCCGAGCCGCAGCCGCTGAGCGCGAAGGATGTGACACGAGAGAATAGCGAGGGCGATTTGTCGATGGATGTTCAGATTCACGACTCAACTATGGACGACCGCCCGTCAGCGATGGACGTTGACGAGCCCTCGTCAGCGGAGGACCAGCCGCCTCGTGCGGTAGTCGTCGGCGTACCCCCGACTGCAGTCGTCGACCAGCACCTCAGATCTGGCGACAAGCGGGCGAGGGAGGACGACGACGATCGACCGCCAATGAGCCCCGGCGAGCGCGCGCGGCGCGAAGGCGCCTTCGAGGATTGGAGTTTCTCGTGGTGATCGCAGGCAGCATGTGCGCCGCGAGCCATTGCGGGTGGGCGTGGGTGGAAGCTTCGGGCGGAGGGAAGACGAGGCGTTGGAAGGCGGTATAGAAGGCCAAAGGAGGTCGTAGGGACCGATAGCCGAGGTGGATCTGGAGGGCTTGGCGGGAGGAGAAGGGAGCGGCGGACAGGAAGGACCGATGAGGGATAGAGACGGCTGGGAGGGACCGGCGTTCGGGAAACGCGTGGGGCTGCAAGGGAAAGGCGGACGCGGAGGAGGGACGGAATAGCGCCATGATCGGGCGGCACCGAGGTTGGAAAGATGATGGACGGGGTCGGAGGAGGGATATAGTTGGATACCGAGGAACATTGACGCTATCCGATGCATTGGGATCATTCTGCGAGCGAACGACGCGCTGAAATTGTTTTGATCCTCGTATATTGGGCTTGACCATCGGAAGGCCAGATGGATACGAGCGCGCCGCTATATGTCCACTTGTATATTTTGACGATGTCTAGCCAGGACAGTGAAGCCGGCGAAGAGCAAGCGACCGAAATTGCGACTCATTGCGCAATGAGAGGTGCCGGACGAACGAGTAAAGGCTCTACTGCCAGCGTAAGAAAGTAGGGAAGTGAAGGGCGTATAGAACGACGGACCTTGTTCTTGATACTCGGGTATTGTAGTCACCTTGACATGCGTCGTGTTGCAAAGGTTCGACGAGCAAGGACAGCGCCAAGGGAAGCCTCGCGTCATGCCGTCGATATCCACCCCCAGATCTTATGCCCTCTGAAGTCATGATAAACCTCGCGCACGAAAGGGTTCGCTGCGGACATGGTCAGCCAAGATTCCCGAGTCCGGGAACGAGAACTCGTACCAGTGACAATGAAGAAGGTCGATGCTGCACTTGGGCCTTTTCGCGCACGCGCTGAAGAGGGCTTCTTGCAGTAGGCGACGCTCTTTGACCGACTGACCCTGCACCGAGCTGCATCAGGCGCCCGGGTCTATTCATTGGTTTGTCCCGCGCGAGCGTCTCGGCAGTCGCCCACAGTCGTCGATCTGCAAGCTAAGTTAGCCAGAGCGCGTGCGACAGACATTACGAATCGCTCACATTGCAGTTCTGGCACGCTTCGACAAACCAAAAGAGAAGTCAACCACGCAAAGGCGTCTTGCTGGACAGTGCTAAAGACTCCCGTGGTACAACCGCACAAGAACGTGTACGACTGCAGCCTTGCGGTCCATATGCAGGATCTGCAGACCGAAGCGCCATTGCTCGTGTATGCTCGCACGTCTGCCAGTCCTCCGGAACGCGTGCTTGGGCCGATATCCGAACCAGTCATCGACGTGCTCGACCGCCAGTAGGCAGCTTCGGACGCTCGAAGTTGGCGCATCGCTTCTTCCAGAGATACGCTGAGGCACTGAGATAGGCGGCGGTCATCCGACGTCCACGTCGACGCGGCATGGGGGCCGAAAAGGCCTGTAGAGCGCGCAGCCCCCAGGGATCCCTCGAGGGACTACTTCAGCGCTTGGAAGGCTACCGCGAGCGCGCTCGCTCCTTCGGGGGTTCATACCAGTGCGGGCATGGTCACAGGAAGGTCGACATGACGAACTGAGCAAGATCTCAGTGCACAGTTCGCGCGCAGGAGGGCTGGATGCGCGCACCTCAGATTATCCTTCACATCTTCCTGCTCCGTCTTCAGTGGCTTCCATAGTTTCGAATGGCTGGCCTGTATGAGCCTCGGGTACCGATAGGGGGTAGAGGGTTTGAATCGCTCGGGAGGAAGATGCCCGGCTGGGGGGATCGGGCTGCGATGTGGGGGGCGAGGCAGGCTCGTTGACGCCGACCGCAATTTCGCTTATGTAGACGATGGAAGTTCCAGCGGTCTGCACAGATTAACCAAGTGACTGTATATGCTACCAAGGGGCGGGTATATGCAGCTGCGCGAGGCTATAGGCATCGAAGAAGCAGATGATGATGGCGGACAGAGATGAAGCGCACGTTGATCAAATCCAAGGCTGGCTCCCACTCTCACCTCCTCGTCCCAGATCACCGTCACCCGCTACACGAACCACGAACGGCTGCCAAAAGAGACTATACACGAATGCCCTTGATCTGCATCTTCTCGCTAACAGTGAGAAGCGGAATGGCGAATTGCGCTCCTCGGATGTCGGCCAGGCCGGTGCTCTGCGTCGCAGAGCGTCAGCCTACGAACGACATCAGCCTTGCCAGGCGTCCCCTGGCGTACAGGAACCCTCTCGTACCCTGGGACGGAAGTGTCCTACGTTCGTAACTCAATGCAGCCCGGTAGAGGTGCGTCTCAATCCCCCAGTCGTTGTCATCCTTGTTCATACCTTCCTCAGGCCTTACCCATTGGTGTACAGGGGGACAGGCATTTAGATTCATCCCCCGAGGGTGTAGGACGACCATGCCCATGTCGCTACGGACGGTCGTGCAATCCGCAATGCGATCTCTTGCGTCCTCCTTCTCACCATGCCTCGACAGCAGGGGATTGACGGTCGCGCGCCTGAAGTCAAAGCCGTATAGGTGAGGCGGATTTTCGTTCTCCCCTCGACCTTTGCGGAACCTCACCAGTGAATCCTCGAAGAGGCGCTCCAGACATTCGCTTCAATATTACTTTTCCCCTGTCCATCTCGGGCTGTCTTGGGGTCCTTCGCCATGCATGGTCATCTCTACAAAGTACTGAACTTTTTCCTTTCCAGACGCTCGTTTGTGCCTATGCTCTCCTCGCAATCGCGTGCTAAAGTTTGCGAAGGTAGTCACTGCCGAATCTAGGTACGTGCCCTTGCATTCTTCTCGTCGCTTGATTGTTGCTGGACCTCGCAGTTGACGAGAGAAATGGGCCTCGCAGGGATGTGTACAGAGTCATCTTATCTGTTGTCTCCCTGAAGCGGCCCCTGTGGCGCAATCCACATACGACACGACTTTGCAACAGACGAAGAAGCAATGGCAGCTTTCAAGCGTCGCCTTCGCATGCTCTGCCGCGCCTTCCCTCCGAAAATCTATGCGAAAGCACGCTCGTATCATCGAGCAGGAGTGCCCTTTCCAGATATCGCACCCGCTTCGTGAAGGTGGCAAGGGAATCATGGTCGCTCCAAAAGACCCCAAGCGTAGTAGTTACCAGTGAGTTGTTTGCTATCGCTGTGGCGCTAGCGACCAGCCACTTATCAATTGCTAGCCAGATTTCGCGTGTAGTCCGTCTACGTAGCTCGCAATGCAATTATTTCTCGTCTTTGCTATTCTTCTGCCCATTTGTTGGTGTCGTGGCAATCACTATCAGTTCTCGCTGTACGCGACAACTTGCCCCTCCGAGACTTCCCGTTCTTCGAGGCGTCAGTGATGCGCTGCTCATATTTCGCCGGACCCCTCTTCTCCGCCGCAGCCCTCCGCGCCTGACTGTCGTCTCCGTGCTCGTCTCGCGTCCAGTCCTCGCCTCGACTGCGAAGCACCGCACGGCCCCGGCGTCGGGTACGTCTTCGGTGGCACGTTGCATGCTCGTAAATTATCATGTTGGCTTCCGGGCATCCGACATTCCAGGGGTGTTCGTGCCTGACATAAATACGGAGGTCGCCAACGACGGCGCGGACTTTTTGCTTCCCTTCCCTCGCGCCGAGATGCGTTTGGCGAGCATCGGCACGGCTGCAGCAATCGCTTTCGCGGCACTGGCGAGCGCAAAGCAATCACCGCGTGAGTGCCACAAAAGGTCTCTTTGGTCGTCGCTCACACGTCTTTCTTCTCCTGCGTTCCCGCTCTCCCAAACCCTAACCCGACGGTTCGGACGTCTCAGTCAACACCGGCGCGGACATCTCGCCCGGCTGCGGAAATCTCTGTATGGACCGCCGATGCGCCGGCCTCAACGAGCAGGCCTGCCTTTGCCAGTATCGCGGCGCGCTCAGGATACCGGAATGCCTGATGGCGAATTGCGATACGGAAGGCGCGTATGGAGCGATGAGAGCGTTTGATGCGTATTGTCGGGAACGACGAGGAGGGTGGTCCTTCGAAGGCTGAGGAGGAGGAGTAGAAGCAAGGACCCTGGCGGATACGAGCGCACAATGAAGCTCGGCGATACGAGAGGGTTCTCATTGTCATATTCGTTTGAACGAAAAAGTCGAGACAAACCGGCGAGAGACCCAACTACCATCAGCCTCAATAAAGTCCATCTGAGCGAACCCGGTACATTAGCCATGGGTCCCGCAACACGACGTCACGAACGACGATGGCCTAGCAGCTAGCCTCCCGAACGGATCGTCGACGCGTCGATGTGTGGCGCGGACTCGCGTATGGTCGCAAGGAAGTGTGAGCTCGGATTGAGGGGTGCAATCGTGTGCACGGACTGCACAAACCATTCTTTTATGTGATCAGTCACGCTAGGTGGCAAAAGCCGCATACCTGTGGTAATGTCGAAGCCACAGCTCATTCTAGGACTTGCAGCCCGCCGCGGACGTATAGGAAGAGAGGGAACATGGTGTTTCCCTTCATCGCCAAGCTTCGCTATATCATGCCTCCGAATAATCTGTATCGTAATCGACGTCGGTGAAGGCCATTCCGGTGGTAGCTTCCGCGTCCGCCGTCGGTTCAGCGCCAGCACCCTCGATACGTCCCTCCGCCCGCACGATCTTCAGAAGCGGGAGCAGACGCTCGACCTGCTCCCACTTCTTCACTCGAGCCTTCTCCTCTTCCTCGTCCAGAAATCGCACCTCGAGGTCGTCCACCTCCGGGTCCCTGATGGAGTTGACGGTCCAGACGGTGTCTATACCGGGAAAGAGCGAGGATATGAAGGCGGCGACGACGCGAGCGCTCTTAATCGGAGAGCGATAGACCTCGAGGGATCTCAGCGCACCCTGCCGTACACCGCGCGTCTCTGTCGGGTCGTACATGAGAGACTGGGCATCGAAGTCGAGGCCAAGGTAGCGCAGGCGCGGGCAGTAGCGCGCGAAGGCTACCAGAGCGCGCATCGTGCTTGTGATTGGACGCATGACGCGCTTCGTCTGCAGCGTCAAGACTTCGAGCTGAGGCCACGCCTCGGCCAGGCGACATAGCTCGTCGTCATCGAGAAGGTAACCGCCCCAGCACCCGATGGTGAGGTCAGTGAGGTTGTTGAAGACGGTGAAGCGCCGAATGAGGGCGAAGTCGAGGGCGCGGGGCCACTTGCTCGTGTCCCCCGCGGCGACCAGGCGCTCGACTTCGTACTCGGCGTTCTCGTCGATGTACAGGGATCGTAGCGCCGTGTGCTCGCAGGCGGTCTCTATTGCCGCGACGAGAGCGGGCCAATCCTGATTCGTACTGGTATCCCAACAAGTTATGTTGAAAGAATGCAAGCGTAGGCGGGGTAGCGCACGCAGGAGCTGTATTCCATACTCCATATACATGGGGCGGACACAGAGCGACCTGAGGCTGGAGAAGGCGGAGGGTCCAAGGGGGGATATGCCTATGGCCTCGAGGTGAGGACTCCACAGCGTCAAGTCCGAGAGGCGTGGGAGCGCAGCGAGGCGCGGAAGATCGACACTGCTTGCATGAGGTATGTTGATAACTCGAAGGCTGTCCCATCGACATACGACCTCAGAGACGATAGCCAGCTGGTCGCCTGCGCCGGAGCGCGAAATTCCCGATATGTGGATGTCCTCTACGTGAGGGCACATAATTGGGAGGCGAGGCATCAGCGACAGCGTATAAGGAGCCTTCCCAGGCAAATGGATGTGCAGGTGAGTTATCGTCGACCCAAGGAATAGAAGAATATGACTAAATGTCGCGGGTGAGGTGGCGGGGCTCCATTTCAGGCGGCGTAGGTTTCGCAGGAGAGGCCGAGGGCAGCTAAGTTGGATAGCAGCGAGGCACGTCGCATCAGGGAGCCAGTCAACGTCTATGCTGTGGACGAGCGAGGCGTAGTGATTGAACCTCTCGAGGTCCGTCGACTTGATTGGACGTGTGATCACCTGCGTCAGGTATCAGTTTCTTGCCCTTGCGAACCGATAGCCGCACTCACATATTTATGCACATCGCCCGTAGTACTCCACAAGTCGCATGGCAGACTTCGAAGGAGAGGCAGCAAGCTGTCCAACTCCCTCCATAAAGCTGAGACCGCTGGGCCATAGAAGGTCTTGCAGCACTCCGCCAAAGAGATTAGAGTTGCTTTATTCCGAAGCCGGTCAGCGAGGATGCATTCGCATACGAAGTTCAATATTTCAGGTATACGCAGGCAGCGGTGCATCTGCAAAGAATGAGTGTCGTCGCAGACATTCCCATAGGATGCTCCTCTTCACGCACCTACCTGTGGAACAGCCAACTGCCTGCTTCGCGGCAGTGATGATAGTTGGGAACGACCGCACGCCGAGATCCCCGAAGCTGGATCCGGCCTTTGCCGGTATCATCAAGTGACCCGCTACTACGTTCGATACCACCCCCTCCCGAACTGGCGGAATCAGCAAAATACTCCAAAGCCGCTTACACTGAGCCGAAGGGTGGACGAAGTTAGCACAGGTGTCGTAATTTCTCCCTTAATTATGCTGTGAAGGGGCATACAGCCTGAGAGACGACTGCGCCTAGACGTCATGCCAGAAAAAGTTCACTGCACCTACCATGTCCATGTCTGCAAGGGGAGCCGCGGGGAGAAGTCGCCATTGAGAAAGCTGACGCCACCGTTATCTATGACTTCTAGTGGGCATGGCGGTTCAGCGAAAGAAGGAGCATACAGTCGTTGACCACGTGGTTTGACACATTTCTGTAATTTTGGTTTCGAAAGCTTCCTTGACATCTTTTCGGCCGGAGAAAATTCAGAGCAGTAGCTGTATATGCATTCTACTATAAAACGGAGTTTGGAGGGTAGCGAGCCCAAAACAAAGGAGGGAGAGCGGGGTGTCTGCGCCGGCGTGGGAAATGGCCAATTCAACGTGCTTTGACAGGCGTGGGAACCGGGTCAAACCGACACCCACACCAGCTTCTTGACCGGCGTGCGAGCTCCAGAGACTTACCACAGCATGTCTTTAGGCAATACATACACTTTGAGGTCATACTGACAATTATTGGCAATCTCCAAGGTATTTGGCTCCCATGCGCCTGTGCTGTGTCAAAACCACGCCTCCCTTCGCCTGAATACCACCCTTTCTACCCCAGACACGCATATCTGTGACACGAGGAGACATAGATCAGCTACTCCAGTCATATAATTGCCAGATAAACTAGTATAAAATTGTTCAATAGTCCAGGGCGACGGCACTGCAGCGAGTTGAACCGTGACACACTCTGTCACGCAGATCATAGACAGTTGGTTTTCACGTTGTAGCGCTACACCCAGAGCGTCCTCTGACGCTATAAGGATGTCTATACAGACGCAAGCATCATGGCTATGCATGAGCTTAGCTTACATGGTGCGAAGCCTCCCTGGTGTGGCTGAATCCTGCGATTACATTCTGGAAAACAGGGTAACTGGCGGCATCCACCGAGAAACAAGCTGAATTGTTGGTGTATAGGCATTGATATCGTGTCTCAAGTACCATATCACTGCTGAGTATATGGTAGAGTTGATTTCTGAACCATTGTGCAGGGCAGACAGCCTCTGTGTGAGTCCAGAGGGGGTGTTTACCTTCGGTGTCAAACGTGACTGATCGTGTCAAATCACGTGGTCATTGACTGTATGGGCGTGGCTTTGGTCTTGCTTGGTCTCAACCTTGGCACGTGCGATGGCCGCCCAGCCGAAATCGAACGCGGTTCCTTCGTGCGCTCCATCATGCTAACTACTGGATTTCGGCTTTATAACTGGCGCACCTGCTGCTTGCTCTATACAGCGGTGACTTTAAACTCCCTCAAAGCTCTGAATACGAGAGCACTGGCACAGTCGCGCGCAACCGCGGTTGCGGCGAATCGACGCTCGCGTGAGGTACGATGCAGGTCATTCATCTTTCGGAACAACTACAGATCCAACACGGCGCCTAGTCACGACCCCCATACATCCTCCTCTTTGCGTACTTAACGTCCAATTCAACCACCTCTTGCATGTCCTCGATGATTCCCCGCCCCTCTATCTCTTTCGCCAGTGAAGCTGCCTGACAGCAAGTTAGTCCCGCCCATGGGCCTCACTAAACCATCCGTCCTCACCTCGTACGAATCCCAACCGACGAGCACCACGTAGCGGTATGAGTTGCGTTTCTCGATGCCGTCAACAAACCCGCCGAGAGCCCTTGGAGCACCCATCGCGAGATGGAGCTTTCTACGCTGCAAGAGGTTCTTCCACTGCTCCCGATCCTCCGATTTCTTCAGCGTCGCCAGCGTGAGCTCTTGCACAGGTACGCTGAAGAGCTGGGCAAGGACGTGCTCGTCTTCCCCGCCGTCTTCAGGCGCTACCTTGATGATCTCGTTATATTCTAGGTGCGATGCTGGTTGAACGGAGTGGAGAACGTTGGCCACAATGTCGCTGACCACGTGCATAAGGCCAGATTTCCATTCTGCAAAGACGAACAATGTTGGCGAAGGCAGTCAAGCCTAATGGACGAATCCTCGCTCACGCAGCACACAGATCCCCGAGTCGTCTTTCTCGACTTGCTGACCCATGTATACCCTTTGTGGTCGGTTAGGATGGTAGGACCATGCTACTGGAACGATCACTCACGCTTGCACACCAGGAACGACTGCCAAAGCCGTCCGGATGCTGTCGGCGACGTCTTCTCTGTAGGGGGAGAATATACAAATTTGCAGGGGCATGGCGGCTGGGTGTAATGTGCAAGGACGTTGAGGTAGAAGGCCGGTGAGCCGTCTTGCCTTATATCTCATTCTGGCTAACGATTTGAGGGTCAGATGGTCATCTTCTCGTGATGAGCGTCCGGCAGCCAGCCTTCCATCGAACTGCTTGCACGACATCAGAAAGAGTCAAGCGCGCCTTGCGTCAATGAAACGAATTCATGGAAGGTTCTTATAGCTCGTATTACTCTTGCTTGTTCCTCCAAAGTACGTCCGCGCGTTTTCATAGTCTGATAGCCCTAGGGCGCTTCTGCTCACGATTACAGAAGAATGGAGCTCGGTATGACCCATCGTTTTTGTAGGGCTCTACCAAGCAGCTCCTGGCATCATCAGCCCGACGATATATATCCCCCTAGCTCCCCGCCATTACACCACCGACCCGCCACCCTACTTCCGAAGGTTCGCGCAGTACTGATAGATGTCGTTCAAGGCGCGATTGTAGTTGACGCCGTTGACGTTGTCGCGGCAATTGCTCTTCAGGCATGCGCGGAGGTCGTTGTAGAGCCGCGAGTCACAGATGCAGCTTTCCGGCATGCTGTAGGCGCAGACTTGGTTGACGCAGTCGTCGCCGCAGCCGGCTGGGATGGGAGGTGAGTAAGCGTTGAAGAGGGTTTAGTTGGCGACGGAATTGACCATGCGAGCAGGAGGACGCGATACGTTCTACTTACGCGAGATGTCTGCGCTTGCGAGAGCGGCGAGGACGAGGAACAAAGCGGAGGTAAGGCCGAAGCGCATTGTGAGCGACGACGTGGGTAAGACTCGAGGTTCAATGATCCAGCTGCGCTGTGCACCTCTTATAGGCAAGGTGAGGAGGACGGCTGACATGCCGAGATGTGTACCGTGCACAAGATATTCTCGTACGCCGGAGAATACGACGTCGCGCGACGTGTGAGGAAGGTCCGGTCAGTATGACTCTGTTGGAGGAGGAACGGATTGACAGATGTACCCATAGCAGCAGCTTCGGACCTCAGGTTGCCTGTCAGTAGGAGATTGCTGTTGAAGTGGTGGCGGGACGGGTAGCGGCGTGTCGTTCGACGTATACTGGTGCCTGCCTCCTTTGGAGAAATTCATGGCATATACGGTGCTTGAAGAATTATAAGACCGCGATTTCATTCTTGAGAGAAGATAGGGCTGAAAAAAAAGACATGGTTTTGTGGCAAGCGCAGAGTTGTGGGTCCACGTCCTACCATTGTGACGTAAGCGATCAAAACAATCACAAGCCCCCTTCGGGCCGACGGACGCCTCTCTACCCCCTCATCGCCTTGCACAACGACGCCCAAACGTTTCGTTCTTCCACGCCGGCGACGACCCACAATGCAGCTCCACCCGCTTTCAGTACTCACGCTCCTCTTCGCTGCCGCGGGCGCTTGGGCGCAGACGGAGTCGGGGTCAGAGACCTCGTCAGGCTCCGCGGGCGGCAGTGGATCGGCGACGCCGACGCGGTCAGGCTCGGCCTCGCGGTCCAGCGGCGCGAGCAGCACGGTGTCGGCGAACCCGTCCTCTTTCCCGACGTTGACGCCGTACTCGGACTGTGGTGAGTGTCGGCGTTGATGCGGTGCATGCTTGTTCGGCGGCGGTCAATGGGCGTGGCCGCAGTACATTCGGGTCGTGGAGGCTGACACGGTCTTTCACGTATAGTCAACAACTGTCTTCTGGGCGCGATTGATGACGCGCACTGCGGGAGTGTAGTCGATGTGAACTGTTTCTGCAGGAGGTACGTCTTCTGGTCTTACGCGTCGAAAGCGTGCTAACGGTTTTCTTCCCTTGCCTCTGTACCAAAAACCATCATCACGCCCGATTCCACCATTACTACAATGCCTTGCAGCTCATCTCCCTTCACCGGCTCTTACCTCGACTGCCTCACCGCGAATTGTGACGCGGACGAGCTCGATGATGCGGAGGGCTTGGCCGAACAGTTCTGCGCACTAGCGAGCCCAAGCACAAGCCTGTCCTTCTCAAGCGTGACCCCTTCGAGCAGCAGCAGCACGTCCAGGTCGCAATCGAGCGGCGTCTCGAGTACCAGCACCAGCACAAGCGCCTCCGGCTCGAGCACTGAGTCTGGCGATAACAACGGCGCCCTCGCTTCCTTCGGTCCCTCTTCGTCTACTGCCTTGGCGCTCAGCGGCATAGGGGTACTGCTAGGCGCCGCGTTTGTCATGCTTTAGGTCTCTTGGTGCGCCTCGGCGGTTTCCATCCACGGGCTCATGCTGACAGCCAAATCGCAGCTTCGCTCCATCATGTCTGCACGTCAACTCACCCGCAATGAACCCACATATACCAATCTGTAGACATGGAGACGTCGACAATCGTTATGCTGCCGCCTGCAACGAGTGCGGCAGTCGCAAAGCTGACTCTCGGACGTTCATACCTCCCATCTGCAAGCGCCATTCCTACTTTATTCCACCTTCGGTCCCATTCGCGTCTAGCGTACCCAATAGACCTGCACGGTGTCGGACTTGTAATTATGATCTGCTGTATGGTCACCTAGCAGGTGGATACTCCATACTAGCGACTGATGATAAGTAGCTTGTCAATGGCGAGAACGCGCATCAAGCCAACGCTCTATCGTGGTCAGTCAATTGTGTGCGGCTGGGCTCATCGATTCTACTGCTCGAAGAGCCGTTGCGCAGGAAGCTGCGCGGTCAGAAACGAGCTCAGAGCGGGTCGGAGGCTCCGGGCGCACCATGGGCTCGAGCGCACCGCCATAATGCACTCGGCAGTCCGGGCCGATCGTTGACTAGTGCCTCCCGCCACCATCTCCCGCATATCCCCCTCCTGTCAAACCATGTCAGATGCGACGAACATAGGGCAGAGCAGCAACAAGCGGAAGAGGGCATGCGACTACTGTAAAGCCAAACGTGTGATCTGTCACCCGCACCCAGATGGGTGCCCCCGCTGCAAGGAGAAGGGTGTCCAGTGCGTTCCCCCCCCTCGAGTGGCACGGCGTACGGCTAATGCATGGTAGCTGTACTACCACATTGAAGCCACGGCGACCACGGACGACGAAAAGCAAGCAGTCAGAATCTCCGCAAGCTATAGACTTACAAGCGGGGGAGAGCTCGAATAATAGGTCCAACAAATGCACTGTTCTCGCACTTCAAGCGCGAACGTCAGGAGAAGCACATACCTCCACGCTTCAGGTCACTTCCTCCATCGACTCCGAAGCTATCCCCGGAGCGCTCGTTGAGGATGCGCTCGATAGTCAGTCCCCCGGGCGCCTATTTCGCGTCGATCACTGACCGTCCTGACAGCCATATCCCAGATGATGCCGGACCATAGTCTCCTCTTCCCTGTCCGCAAATACCGCTCCGTCATGCAGAACTGTGACTGGGACGTTCGCTTGCTCGCACCGCAAGAGCGCGTCCTCACTACATGCCTCCTCGCCTTCGCCTCCCTCGTCTCGGTCAACCCTTTCTACGTCGGACACGACGCCAACGGCCACAAATTCCCCGACACACATCTGCGCTGGGAGAAAGTCAACTCTGGGTATATGGAAGCCATCGACATACGAGAAATTGGACGCAGGAGGAGACCAATCTCCACGCGGTTCTACGGAGAGGCTGTCCGTCAAGCGCATCAAGACGGAATCACTTCTTTCGCTTCGAAGGAGAACGCGGTGTCGTGTATGCTACTCAATATGCTCGACGTCAGTGAGTACCCACTTTTCCACCCTGGACGCTGCTCGAACATATTACTGTAGTATACGACCCACAGACTTCCATGCCGTGGGCTAACGCCGCCATCTGGCAACTTCGGACGATATGCGAGCAAGCTGCGATAGACGCTTTCCGAGGTACAACTCCTCGCGGTACATCAGAAGTAGAGCGAGTTCAATATCGAGCATGTTTGGTACGTACAGCGTGAATATCTGGGCTCGGATCCGCTGACCTTGGCGTACAGTCTGCTATCGCTGCGTGCTGCGTCAGCAAAGGAACATGTATGCCATTGTACGTTCGGAAATTTGGTCTATCTGGTGTTCGCTCATAGGATATATACAGCTCGCCTTTCGACGAGGCGATAATTGCTGGACCCGAACCCAAGAACGTCGATGACCTCCTTGCCAAGATAGCGGACTACTCTCGACACCACGCTGTCGTAGACTCCCTTAACTCCAGTACGTCCTTCTTGAACCACTGGATCCTGCTAACGCTCGTTAGTTGGCGCGCGCTGCACCCGATTGACTCGTGACGCGCTCGAGAATATCGTCGGAGGTAATTTCATGTCGGCTACTCCTCTCGCAATCCTCACTCACCGACACCATAGTCATCGCGCTCCAGAAACCTCTCGACGAACTGGAGGTCTCGCGACACGTCTCCGCCGTCGAGCAGTCCTTCACAACCGTCTCCCGCTTCCGCAGGTTTATCAATAGCCTTGGAGATGAGCGCGAGCTTCGCCTGTGTCTGTACAGCACCTCCACGACGTACACGTCGCTCGCGGTCGCGCTTTACCACACCCTCAGACGCCGCCTGAGCGAGAGCGCGGTGTCAGCGACCGGTCAGGCGGCCCGTTTGGTCACGCTCTGCAGGCGGAGCCGTGCCATCGCTGCCCGCTACGTCGTCGAGGCCGTCAACGATCTCCGCGGGCTCATCGCGGCGCACTGGATAGGCTGGTTCCAAGCGTTTGGCTTCGAGGCATGGGCGGAGATCCTTCTCATCGACGAGAAAGGCGAGGCGCTCGACGAGAATGAGGTCAGCGAGGAGGACCGTGTGGGGACGCTAATGTCGTGAGTGTAGTTCTTGGTTCATTGTTCGAGCATTTGCTGACGTAGCCTCGACTCAGCTTGCGTGAAATGCTGCAGTTCAGCTTGTTCATGGGTATCGAGCGTCCGCAGATCGTCGCAGCCATCACCTCTGAATTGGACTCGCTTCACGCGAGCTCTTCCCATTCCACCTCCCAGCCGGGTCCATCACCTCGGGTGGACGGCAGTGCAACAGAAACACCAAATTCATCGCTCCTGAGCGACGCGCTCTCGTTCGCTGGCACCCCCACAATTCCGACCGATGTGCCCATGTTTAGTGGCGACCTCGCTGCTACTGCAGCACATCCTGCGGATGCACTCACGCTGCCGGGATGGTGTAATGATGCGCCAACAGAAGCGAACTGGAACGACGTGTCGAGTTGGATGTGTGTCGAAGGATGTTCGAGTAATTCTTGGATGGTAGAGGATAACAGACTTATCAATGAGCTCAATGAGACCTGACTAATGTAGTGAAATTGTCGAGAGCCGAGAGTGGATGGTCCTGTGCTCAGCGGTGCAGGAGGGTCTCCGACTTTGGCCTGCCGGCACAAGTTGAACTTGTGACAAGTGACGCCTGCAATTCGGCTATCGCCGGATGTTGTGACCGTCAGCTGCATGCTCATCTTGCATCCTTCGCTTGCGTCCATCACCATCCGTGCCCCGCTCCCCATCTCGTCCTTGAAGAATTTTCAACGATTCTACACCGGTAAGAAAGCCTTCATCGAACGATGTTACCGTGTATATTGACTAGCATCAAGTGATGAGTCTTCACGGGAATGCCCATCCGAATTTCCCGCCGGAGCTCATCTGTATGGTCGTCGAGAATCTAGTCGCCGAGAAAGACATTTCCTCATTGAAACAATGCGCACTATCGCTACGATGCGCGCTCCCTACCGCTCAACGTTGTCTATTCGCTCAGATCAACCTCCGTGTTGAAGTCCCCCAAAATCCTTCAACCTTGATCACAGACGGCCGAGCACAAGCGACCCCTGCGCAGCGCCTCTTGGAGGTCGTGACCACCTCTCCGCATCTCGCAGGCTATGTTCGCGGCTTGAAACTGGAGATCATATTTACTCTTGGGGTGCGCGCCCACGACGATTCAAGTGATGCTGTTCCACCTCGGCTCTCTCGATTCCGTCATCTGGAATGTCTGGAGATTGACGGAATCCCCTCTCGTGGAAGCGAACCTATAATTCCCCGCATGATCGTCGCTGCGATCGATCATGCCTCGTTGACCACGCTACGGCTATCCTCGGTCCTCTTCCCTGTATCGGCCTTCGACAAGCTTCCCACCCTTCGCAACGTCATCCTCGCCGACACAGAGCTCGTCTACGATGCCAACGACCATCCCACCCAATCCCCCGTTTGTCCAAAAGTAGAGCATCTTGGCGTATCCGCCAGATTCGGAGGTGGCTTCCAGGATTTCCACAGTCCCCTGTTCTTCAGATCGCCTCCGCAATATTTCTGTCATCTCGTGCATCTGGATGTCCGGAACGTTTTCGAAGGTTATCCGAACATAGTCAACATCCTACATGCCTGCAGTAATACGCTCCAGTACCTGGATCTGCCCTGTCCTGTTGGCGGTGAGCGAGTATATCTCTCAACTATACGAGAATATGGCTCTGACCCTTCACAGTTGCATCCAATGGTAATCAGCAGCTGTCTATGCTCAAGTCCCTTCGCCGTCTCGCGGTCTATCAAATCTTCATGTTCACGGGCCTATACGAGTGGCTTCGCGAATCCCTCGAAACTATTCGCGTACCGCACCTTTCCTTGGAGCTAGTGCTCGAAGAGCCTGGCGCAGACATGCGGGCCAGCATCGACATGTACGTGTTGCTACAGTCTCAAGCGCAGGATTGGATGCTTTTGGATCGAATCACGAGCGGCGATGCCGTGCGGTACGACAGTGTCGACATCCGTGTGTTCCCTGCCATGGAACCAGATCCGGAGGACCCAGACATGCTTTATTGCCTCCACAACTGCGACCGCGCGACCGCGCTGTTGCTTGAGCTCCTCGAAAATACTGTGGAGAAAAGCGCAGTGTCCGTGTCAATCCAGGGACGCCGTAAGTACACTATTGGGGAGGTCATAGAATTATTGATGATCCTTATGATGCAGCTGGCGCTGAGGTGCCGCGAAGTACGCATATCGAAGTCGCATGAAATAAGTTAGGTATTGTACATGCCTTCGTGCTACGATCTACCTGCTGATGTAGACATAGCTTTGGCTCCATCCCTGGTTCGTCCAGCTGAACATAAAGCGAATTCCCTGCCAATACGGTCGTCGTTGAAGCATTCTATCATGTGCGCGTTCCTCAATATCGTTTACAAAATAAAATCCATCGACTCGCGATCGTCAGCCCATAGCCTGGCATACTCTAGGCAGAGCCGAAAAACATACACTGCAGATGTATCAGCTCAGTACAGTCGAAGGGCGAAGGAGGCAAAATGTGATACAGCTTCGAACGGTCAGATACTTAAGACCGTCCGAACGACGGCGACCGCGAGACAAAATGGGCACTCACCTTCCATGTCGACCTTCCGTCCCATCCTGTGTTTCCACTCCCTCCCTGCTCGAGCTATGTCGTACAACATGTTGTCGTGGTCCTCCCCTCCCGATACATTCGCCGCCCGCGGTGGTCCTGAGAAGAAGGCGTGGATATTGTAAATCTCTTCGTATATCGTCGACAAGGGGATGAAGTGCACCCTGCACTCTACCGTCAGGCTATCGTATGGGCGTCACTTCGGAGGGTACGCACCAAGGTTCGATCCAATCGTGGAAGAATTCGTTGTAGACCGTCGCTTTTACGGGCACGCTGCCGCTCTCGAGGAATGCGAAGAACCTCGCGCTGTAGCCTTGGCCGTCAAGGTCGACGAGGTACTTGTGGGCCCAGTGCGCGCCGAGAGGCACACGCTCTGCGAAGCGGTGGTCCTCGCGCAGTGCGTCCGCCCCGCCCGGATATGCGACCCCAGTCGTGAGGGTGGTGAAGGCCGCGTCCATGAGTTCATTGTTCAGCTCCCTCGTCGGTACTTCAATGGACCTCCACTCGCCCCGGTCGTCAGCAAACGTGACCTCCTGCGGCGCGTCAGATGCGTTCCCCGCGAGCCTCACGAATCTGTGTCGTTGGTAGCCTGCCGCGAAGCCCCTCGGCGAGCTTCCGCCGCCCGTCGTCGAGCCCCGCCAGAAAAAGCGAGAGCTCTTGTCCGCCCAAGATACTTCCATCGCGTCGGTTTCGTTCTGCACGCGCCTCTCGGGGTCCCAGGCGTACGTATAGTATTCCGAGCCGCCGTAGTAGTAGTGGCTCGGTATGCGTATATCAGACGCCCCGGGCGACCGTGCGGGCGTCAGGATGGGCAGAAGCGCCGGGATGGTACGCCAGTCTGAGAAGAAGAGGCCTTGGGTGAGGTGGGCTTCCGGATGAGCGCAGAAATCGATGTCCGAAGGTGAAGTGGGCGCGAAAGCAAGCTCGGTGACGTGGGTATCAACGGGAGCTCGAGGTTCGTGCATATCGCTGGAAGGCTGTCGCGCGGGGTCGGTGGGTTTGCAAGTGCGCCGCCAAGCCTCCCAAACGTTTCCTCCGCCCGCCCATCCGGGATGCATATCTGCGTTGATGCCTGTTGAAGTTGCTTAGCAGCAGCGAGCTACGCCATGAGAAACATACCCAAGCCCTCTGCGCTAAGGCTCGAATTGTCGTGGCGCTGCTCCCAAGGGACCAGTGTCATCCCCTCCGCCATCGCATTCACCGCAAAAGTCATATTGGGAAGCTGCTGCGCGAACCTATCCAGAATTGCACCAAACCCACGCGCGCGATCGTTCGGCTCGTTCTTCTGGTATGTCCCCTCCGGCTTGGGTTCATGGACCACCCTTCCGTCACGGATAGACACCAGACTGGCAGACGGTAGCAGGCCTGCGAGTGCAGCGCGCGCACGAAGCTCCGCACTGGATATATTCCAAAACGGCGCAAGATCCTCGTCGATCGCGTCGAACTCGTCCATCATGATAAAGTCACGATCGCGCGCGTACGCCCACCAGTGGTTGAAGCCTTTGGGCGGCCGGCGGCCGTAGCGGCGCTCGTACTCTGCCACAGCCTCTGGCAGCGTTTGGCTCTGGCGTGCGAGCTTTCGCGCGAAGCGGACTTGTGCGTCAGCGATGAGACGCTGGATGGGGTGCTCGTCGGGCTGGTGCGTGTGGGACTGGTGGTTGTCGGTAGGCGTGGAGACGGAGGATTCGGAGATCGTAGGGGCGTCGACATGTGCATTAAGCCACTGCTCGAGGGCGTCAGAGGTCGTGCGGCCGGTCGGCGTGTCCAGTCCTGCGCGGAAGAAGACGATGGCGACGGTGGCGAGGACGAGGGCAGCGAGGGCGCGGGCTGCCAGGGATGCGAAGCGGCGCGTACGCGAGGGACGGAATCCTTGTTCTACGTCGCCCTTCACCTCCGTCGGCGATGCGACGCGGATGCGCCACTCAAAGCTCGACGTCTTTCCATGCGGCATGAGGGCGGGGCCAGGGTAGGGTATATGGGAGGAGCCCAAGACGGAAGCGCATGTGCGCGACGCGTACCCGAGGTTTATAAGTTACCAATATGTAACAGTCGCGGTGTGGACTAATGCGTCGCTCCACGGGAACACGGGGGTGCGGTTCTGGCGAAAAGATGGCGAGATAGCACCGGAAGGGTTAGTCGCTTGGATTCAGTACGGGTCGGATGGGGCCTTGATGCGGACAGAAGGGCTTGGCGAGCGGGAGGTATGCGTCCACTGAGCACGGTAGTAGGCGCCGCCATGCGGGACGTGATCGTTATTGTACTCATCGGGGAAAGCCTTCGTGGGATCCGAATGTCGTACACATCTTCTGTTGATGTTATCAGTCCGGACAGAGCGTGGTAATGCCCGCCACATCGATGATGATTAACGTGCGGCGCCGGTCTGCATTCGTAGACGTGGTCTAGCAATAGCGGCGAAGAAGGTCTGCGGTAAAGTTGCGCCAGGCAAGTAGTACGCCCCGGATGGGCGGGAGATCGCGGCAGTTGTCGCCCTACATGTTGCACTGCGAGGTGCTGGTTTCGGATGCCGATGGTCGGGACGCGTTCCCAGGTAGACTTGGAATGTGGCGCGCGTGTCACCGCAACATACGAAGTCCGTCCCGAGAGTAGCCCGTGCGTGCTCCTAGCAAATGATGAAGAGCGCATACCTCCTCCAACTGAAAGGCATAGAGGTAAACCTGAATGAGCATGACGCGATCGATGTTGCATCCAGCAAGGTTGACCTTGATGGGGTTCGTGGACCGTGCACGTCTTGATTCGATGTTATCAGCCCAGATAGAACCCGCTATCACCCGCCACATCGACGATGAATTAACCTGCGGCGCCGGTCTGAGCTCGCAAACATGGTTGTGTAGAGTAGTGGCGGAGAGGTCTGCGGCGAAGCTGCGCCAGGCAAGTAGTGCGCTCAGACCAGGCGGGGGCTCGCGACGGGCTGTCGTCCTACACGTTGCATTGCGAGTAAGTAGGTTTCGGATGCCGATAGTCGGGTCGCGATCCCAGGTAGACATAGGATATGGCGTGCGCGTGAGGCCGCAGCATACGGCGAGTGTCTTGAGTGTAGCTCGTACGGGTATTCCTAGCATCCGCTGAAAGAGTCAGGCCTCCTGCCAGACGTGAAGATGAGCCCAAACGCAGAGATGGCGGTGAGCGCGGGCATTGGCGTGACACACTCAATGTAAACAAAGTCTCGTGCGCCATTCATCCTGTTCGCAGAAGGCAGTAGAGGATAGAGACCAGGATAGTTCCCGCTGCTAGCAGTCGACTGAAGTGTATCGTGCGCCTGCACCCTCGATGGAGGCGCTAGTTGACGGAGCTGTCTCGGGAGCAGAGCGATGGTCGTGGGCATCGATGGATGGCTTAGGAGCCGCGGCCGTGATGCGGCTCGTTGGCCAAGCGCAATTTGCGATGAAAGATGCAGGGTCGTGATTGTAAATAGAGTTGAGAGATGGTACAGGGAGTACAAGGGACGCACTGTTGGTGAAAAGGTCGTCGTGTCAGTGCGAATGAGCCAGCGAAAAATCATGATTAAACTCACCATGTTGACCCTGTTACATAAGCGGACGACAGTCTGTTTTGTTACTGGGTGCGGGGATGATACTATTAGTGTGGTATGCGGCGATGGGGCGGATGATACTGAGGAGAAAGGGCATACGAGTAGAGAGACGAGCCCGACGAGCCAACGACGAGAAGAAGCGGCGCTTCGCAGCGTGCGAGATCTAATAAGATGAACAGACTAATGCGAGGGGGTGAACATATGATGGCTTGAGCATTTCTAATGCAAACTTCCGGGCGCGCTTGCGGAGACGGGGGCACTAACTTGTTACCAGCGTCGAAACGGTGCGCGGAGACTACCGGGATTTGATAGGTCAGAAAACAGAAGACAAGTCAACCTGTGCGTACCTCGAAGGTGCTTCTGAGTATTGCCCTTCTTCGCTCGAGGGACTTTTTACCTGACATGAGAAGAAAGTCCGAGGTACAGAGCTCTGTAGAAGGCAGTAAAGGCGGTAACTATCGCGACGCAGCAGTGGGATCGATGGACATGGAACACAAGTAACGATGGTGGTGGTCGGGCACAAGCACTGAATATTCGTCCGGCCGTTGCCGCGACGATGCGGGAGTCGGACCGACCTTCCGACTGGCGTTGTTTCCTGCGTTCACCGGGATTTCTAACCATCGACAGTCTCCTGACAATTTGGGCGTAGATTCATGTGAAAGAGTGGATTCACACCCAGCTATATCCAAGGACGCGTATACTGTATCACACTGGGTGTTTGACGCTTTCCGCGAATCCGCGCAAACTCCCGGTGAACCCCCCTTCTGTCAGGCCTTTTTCTTTCGGAAAAATGATAAGAGAGTGTATTCGATGTCTATCTTTCGAATGGTGGTACTTTTATGGCGGGAAATGGGAATGGAATGAGGGAAAAAGCGAGGACGAAGCCCCGGACTGAGCTTGATGGCATCAGGCCACGTGTCGACGTTGTCTCCCGCCAGCTACACTCGTTCCGCCCACAAAGCCTACTCAAATTGGCACCATTCGATAGATGGAAATCGAAAATATAACCTGGTCCTTTTCCCGGGCGAAATCGACCGCTTTGAAGGGGAGTTCACCGGGAGTTTGCGCGGATTCGCGGAAAGCGTCAAACACCCAGTGTGATACAGTAGAGCGCTCACCGCGGAGCCGTCCGCCATAGAGTGCATTGAAGTGGAAGGCGTGACTAGATTCGGGCGACCTGAGAGGTGGAATGAGTCCTAGTCCATACTACGCCGCTCGCCGCGTCCGTGCGACCTACCTGCTCTTCGATCCGTCTAGGGTCGAGCACACCCTCAATGGTCATGACGCTAGCGGAACGGCCGACTTAAGTGACTTTCAGACGTGACGCGAGAGTCGGTTGGAAGGGCTCAGAGCCGCTCAAGGGGGTACGTCGAGCAAGCGCTGGCGGGAAGGCGTAGTTGCCGTACGAGCTCATTACAGGATGCGGTTTGCTTGTGATGGGTGGTCCATGGTGCATGAGTGCGAGCCACTTTCGGTGAAGCGAGGCAGAATCCATATTCGTCCCAGGTGGAGCTAACGGGCTCACGGCGAGCATCCTAGAAAAGGCGCGCGATCGCGAGCTGACAAGGAAAATCCGTGCGTCTTCCCGCCTAGCGCCATATTGCTAGATGGAACGACGAAGATTGAGTAGGCCTCGCTCCTTGAGCAGCTTTTAGGCCGCAAGTTAGGTCGACAGAGCTGACCGATGGCCGGGGGTGTTGACGCGCGTGATGTAAAGGGCTCTCCCCTGCGCATTCATCCGTGTACTGTTATAGAGAGCTAGCATCACCGATGAAGGTTCAGAAGAAGATGATAGCGAAGTTCGGCTGATTGAGGGTGCTCGTTGAGGTCAAGAAATCGTGAGAAGGACAATTACGGAGAACCCATTACGCCGAGCGGCGGACTTGGCGCGCCGGACAATCCGTCCGGCGTTTGAGCACGTCGCCCGGCTTGACAGCGACCACCATCTAGCACGACCCCGCAGACGCTCTGTACGACGTCCCCTCACCCTCTTTCGCACATCCACACTACGCGGGACACCAGCTCGTTGCCTACCTGCGCGCCACACCGAGGGGCAGGTCACCAATCTCATCGCACACAATTAGTCGCTCGCCTCCGCGTCATAGAGCAGGCGAACACAAAGCGAGTGCGTGTGATAAAGCACTGTGTGAACAGACTACTGACTCACTGTAGATCGCGACATAGATTCAGACGCTCGTTCCAAGGCAGCCTGAGGGAATCAGGCATGGCAAGTCAGTCATGGAATCCACATCAGCAGCCAGTGCGTAGCGCTTTGTCCTCATGTACACGCACATTCTGAACATCCACGACTTCTCCAGCAGCCAGAGGAATATCCCTTGACGGAGAAGAATGGCCGCGAATCAAGTAGCTCGTCATCCCCGCGAGCTCGTCCAGCAGATCTCCTGCCGAGCACCGAACCAACTCCGCAATCAAGTTGGGGGATATCCCTCACCTCTGTCAACGCTGTCCAGATATTCTGGCTCTCACTGTACTTCGTCTTCAACCTCGCCCTCACCCTCTACAACAAGCAGGTCCTCAACCGCTTCCCCTTCCCGTATGCCCTCACCGCCCTCCACTGCCTGTTTGGCATGCTCGGCACCTTCGCGTGCGTGCTGCTCAAGATGTTCAAGCCCCCACGACTGAACAGCGCGGAGAAAACTGCGGTCCTGCTCTTCAGCATGCTGTACTCGATCAATATCGTTGTCAGCAATGCATCGCTCGGGCTCGTGACGGTCCCCGTACATCAAGTTATCCGCGCCGCGACACCAATATTCACCATGCTGTTCTCATCGCTCTTGCTCTCGCGGCATCCTTCGCGGGGCAAGGTGCTGTCCCTCATCCCAGTCATGGCCGGTGTCGGCATCGCCACGTACGGTGACTATTACTTCACCGCGTACGGCTTCTTCCTGACCACCCTGGGGACCGTCCTCGCTGCGCTCAAGACCGTCTTCACGAACGTGCTCCAATCCCCACCGCGACAGGTCGGTCCGCAGTATGCGCGGCTGCCGCAGCGGGAAGGCGACGAAGACGCGAACAAGGACTTGCCCACGCCGAACACAGCTGCGAACGGAGGCCCTGCACAACAGCTACCGCGGATAACCATCCCGCTGACGAGCAAGCACAGCATCAGCTTCCCCACGCCAACGCTCTCGCTAAACCCGATGGCGCTGCTGTACGCGCTGAGTCCGCTCGCGCTCGTGCAGTGTCTCTTCCTGAGCTGGGCGACGGGCGAGTGGTCGCAGGTCGTCGCGACCATGGGGGCCAAATACGGCTTCCGGGAAGCGACGACCCCGAACGCGTCAGAGGTGACAGGCCTCGGTGGGCTCGCGCTGAACGGCACGATTGCGTTCCTGCTGAACGTGGTCAGCTTCAACACGAACAAGCGCGTCGGCGCGGTCGGCATGAGCGTCGCGGCGAACGTGAAGCAGGCGCTCACCATCGTGCTCTCCGTCGTCATCTTCCACCTCGTGATCACACCGATAAATGGGTTCGGCATTATGCTCACGGTCGCGGGCGGCGCGATATACGCGTGGGTAGAGCTCGAGGAGAAGAAGAAGAAGCGGCTCGCGGCAGCGGCGGCAACTGCGGCGCCTGCATGAGGGGGAGGAGGCAGAGGCAGGGCGTGTATATTGTCATTGTCTGGTCTGGGAAGGTATCTAATTTTTGTGGACGTCGTCAATCGCTACCTTATTATAGTCGCGCAGACTCGAACAAACTACGTACGGTACAGAGCGTCTCGTGCTCACGGTAACATAGAGTACATCCCGGTCTCAATGGCTACATCTGTGATATAGGCATTCCTTTGTTGTGTCTGGTAGATGTCGATGAACGCCTTCAGGTGACCCGGAGGTTGGAATTCTGCTTTGAGTCCTAATGCGGAAAAGAAGAGCAAACACGTCCAAATGGGAACATGGTCGAAGCCCTCTTGCCTTTAGCCATGACCTTGCAACTCGACTTCTGGCACTTCCTGGTCACGAAAAACAATAAGCTACCACGGGAAAGGAAAGCCGAAGCGTCCGGACCGCGATGATCATGATGCGTCCCAAATTGCCGTTCGGAGATGCGCCTTGCGTTTGCCATGAGGCAGGGAGCCGGAGGGAAGCGCGCGCCCGCGTGGGTTCCTTGTCATATACCTTCACTGACCTCATCGTACTCTGCCTATTGCTACTTCCTGTCCCCCCTCCTCTTTCTCCCCCACATCTACTTCCCCTATACACATCCCACATCCCACAAACACACGGCGACGACCCCAGACGGACCCGATAGCCGCCGTCCTCGAGGCATCCTGACTCGGGCCCTTTTTGCGACCTCGCCTCGCCTGCAACGCGTTTCCGGCGCGCACGACACCCTTTGTCCCCTGCATCCTTTCCCCCGCCGATCCTTCTTTCATTCAGCATGGCACGGAACCCCCGGTCCCCGCAAGTGAACACCAGAGTGGCCGCGTCGCAGTCGCCGATCGGGCCTGCGGTGACACCCATCTACTACCCTGCCCCTCCGTCCACGGCGACCACCCGGCGGCAGGCGCCGCGTGCGTCGGGGAACGGGGCGTACCTCACCCCGCCGTCGTCCACGAGCAAGCGCGGAGGCGGCGGCGAGGGCTCGAGCTCCTCGAGCAGCCAGCGCATCCCCGTCAACGAGCGGCTCCCCGTGGACGAGCGCATGCCGGACGACGACGACCTGAATGACCTGGTGGATGCGCCGGACGACATCAACGCGCTGAACGCGGTGTGGACGAGCATCCGACGGCAGAAGGAGAGCAAGATGGCGAAGGAGAAGCCGAAGGTGGACCTCCAGGAGATCGCGAACGAGATGGTCGCGCAGGCAGAGGACCCTGCTTTCGACCAGGAGATGAGCGTGCTCGAGGAGGCGCCGCCACCGAAGTCGCTCAAGCGGCAGAAGTCCATGTGCGTAGCTGTTGCCATGGTGTGCAGTTCTTGATGTTGACGCTGCTGGCAGTGCGGCCTACCGCGAGTCGTCCGACGGGCGATACATTGTAGCCACGTTCGACATGCGCGGCGTCGCCAAAGAGGACATACACGTGAAGATGAGCTTCTCGCAGCGGAACAAGCCCAACATCCTTTTGACGTGGGCGAGTGCCGAAATCACGGAATGGGAGGATGGAGGTGTGATCTATAGAGAGCGCTTGGAGGTGATCTGTCATAGGACAATCCCGCTACCGGAGCGTACACAGGTGCGTGACGTTCGCGTCGTCGAGGCTATCACGTCCTGACCCCCAACAGTTCAAGGAGATCTACGCGGCCATGAACAAGGAATTCCTGGTCATCAAATATCCAAACATGCGTTGCATCCGGGTGGACCAACGCTAACAGAGGAAGAAAATACAAAGGTTAACTGTCGCCGGGCGACACTGTGACTGAAGGGTTCTCATGGATGGATTTTCACTGGTATACGAGGCATCACGACCGGCAGCACGAACTCACATAGCTAATAGCAAGCTAACTGTATTATCACCGATACCCGCGTTGTACGTTATTGACTTGCTCTGACAATCTGCTATTCCTCTGCTTTGAGCTACAGTACATCCTGTGCGTGCGATATATAGTGTTTGTTCATCTTTGACTTTGGTGGTCCACAGCGGTGCCGTGCATGGGGACACAGGCGGTACTCCTTTTGTTCCTCCTCCGGGATGTGCAGGCGTGGATCGATCCTTATTGTCCTTCTAGTCCGCTTCTAGCATCTTATCGAACCCATGCCCCTTGAGAACGCAGGACCACTGCATATCTTCGTGACTCGTGGCGAGCTCATGTCTGATCACGATTGTTTACGAAATCAATTGTCCTTGGGCCCGTGCGTATAAATGACTGCCTCCTTCGCGCTGCACCCTGGGCAGCGTAGGGCAGACCGTCCAGCTGGCCCTTCTCCATGTTTCATACCTTCTACTCTCACACGTCTATTGTCAACGAAGTCGGTGCTCTGACCTGCGAGAAGCATGCTGTGCCTCAGGAGGAAGCGCGTCGTCCCAGGAGGGTACAAAGGGCACAATGCCATGGCAGAGGTGAGCACATATAAGACCTAACGGTCAACCGAACATTTTCTCACTCTGTGTGTCCTCCGTACAGTGGACACGCTGTAAGCCGGTCTGGTCGGGAAAGACGGGTCGACGAAGCATCTCTGCCAACCTCAAGCGCTCTCCCCAACGATCGCGCCGTCTGGCTGCCTCTCGTGCTCTTGTGCCTGTTGTACCCATGGTCCCCTCCTCTATGTGGCGCGTGTCTGGCTTAGATGAGGGACCGCATTGTCACAATATCTTCCCCGACCGCATCTCAGTCAAGCGATTCGCGGCGCGCTATGGCACCGCGATCCGCGCAGCTGCGGGCGAAGTGTGCTCGTCCCCGAATGCTGGCCCGTCCTGGCGGCGCGCGCCGCTGCTTTCTGACCCGAGTAGCCCCACTGCCGGACCTGCCGCTCTGGACAGACTCAGGCGCCAGTACACTCGCGCGCCTAAGCACCCTTCTCCATTGAACCCCGCCCGAGACTCAGCTCCCTATGAATACGTGCCGCCCCAGCCCGCTCGGCCGCCCAGCGGCGCCATCTCGTGAGTGCCGTCCAGCCGCGGCCGTTATCGAGCTCATCTCACCACCCTCCCATGACCCCGTCTAGCCTCCCCCTCGTTCGCACCAGGCGGTACGTGAGACCCGCTACCATCGATCGCGGTCAGTTGCTGATGCGTCTGCTGAAGATCCTGCCGCCGCAAAGTCGCCGCGATGCCCTTTGCGCACTACGTAGAGCACGGGTGCCCGCGGCACTGTGCGCAGTGTGCGCAAGACAGGCTGGATAAGCGCCTGTTGCTTCACCGTGCTATTCACCCTCCGCCGCCCCCTCGTCCCTCTGCTGATGCCATGCTCGTTGATGCGCCGCTCCTGCCAGCGGCCTCGCTTCCGCCGCTAGCAGACCTCACGCTCGCGCCGCTGCAGTATCCGCCTGGCGCGCCGATGCTGAAGGACTTGAACGATTTCGACGACCGAGAGGATCCCATGGAAGGCATAGGGGATGATCAGACCTTCAACTTCGGTGCTCTGTTTGCTTGATCAGCTAGCTGGGCGACGCCATGTTCTGAGGGCTGTCGACTGGCGAGCGCTTTGGGTAGCCCAAGGTCGGAGCAGCATCGTCCCCCTTCTCTCTACATAGATGGTGTGTAAGAGTATATGGTATGAAACTGTTCGAGGATGTGAACGACATTTATGATTTATGGCCAATGATGTACTTTTGTGATTGAACATACAGTCAAGGTACGGTAACTCGACGCCGGGAGCCAGAGAACACTGCAATCAAGCTGTCTATCAGCGTGGCATCGCTCCCTTCGATGTATCTCTGGTCTGGAGGACCATTGTTCGCCTCTTCCGGCTTTGTGCGCAAAGGTATAGGCCCCGGTGCATGCCAGGTCGTAATTTCCACGGCCTGCGCGACCTGAGGCGAGGTATACTGGATCTTGAACCCTGTTATAGGAGCGGGTATAACGACGACGCCGTACTATGCAAATGATGTCAGACGTGAGCGTTCGAGGACCTCAATGCGCCAGGCGTACGCTCACCTGGACGCCGAAATATGGGAAGTCCGACGAGGGCTGCAGATCGGAAGGTAAGTGTATTTCACCGTCCAGCCTGCGCTCGTACGCGTTCAGATATTGATCGGCAGAAGGCCACCAGATGGCTTTGCCGACGTCGCAGACGATGACCGGGCGCACCGCGCTTTCTCGTTTGACGTCCCCGAACGCATACCGCACATGCCGGCGCAAATGCACCGTGATGTCCTTCGGGTTGGACAGCAGCTCGAGCGCTTGCTGGTCGAAGCACTGCACGGTCATATGGCAGGGGGTGACGGTACCGCGGGCGTATGAAAGCTGGGTAAGCACTGCGTGAGTTGCTGAGAAAGCGGCAGGGAGCATGACTTACGGGATTGGCGAGCGACAACTATGGGTCGGTCAGCTCGCGTCTCAGTTGGGGGGGCGTGGTACGTACTATGAATCGGGCTTCCACGTCGCGCTTGTCGAATACCCTCCCGCGCATCACTGCAGGCTCGAGCGCGCACCAGCCGCGAGGGTCCTCTGCTGGACCCGGCGGTGGCACTCCCTGCCTGTAGGCCCGCGCTCGAGGCCGTGAAGGCGCGCCTGCGACGGTCTTGGGCACGTAGCAAAGTTGCGTGCGGACTCTGGAGGGCTGCGCTTCAGCATGTAGGCACTAAATAAATGTCTGCGCTTACTTTCGACTTGCTCGCAGCTTCCCGTGGTCGACTATAGCGACAAGCTCGTAGTGTATGGCGATTGCAGTCCCCCGATCCGCGAACGTCTGCGGCAGAGGGTATGTGCCGTGGCGCTCGATCTGCATTTCCGTGGGGAAAGGGAAGTCGAATGCCCACTGGTGCTGACCAACGAGGCGTCGCTGGCTTTGCTTCCCTTTGAGCAAGTCGTGGGAGGCTCTGAGGAAGGTGAAGGAGGTAATCTCGCTATGTGTTGATACGATTCGGCCTTTCACCTGACCAGGTCAGAAACTATGTTCGTATGAGGGAAAGGCCGGGACTTACAACGATTTGGACGCTGTGCACGGACTCCGGATGGTCGAGTTCCATTATAACTCGGCCCTGAATAGCCTCGCCGGAGAGGTACTTTGGCCGACCCCGAGAGGATAAACGTGGGGCATTGACAGAGAGTACGAGTTGGCCATCCCTGACCTCAAACGGCTGTGGCCGCGATGTCGATGCATGAGCAGAAGGCGAGGTCGCAGGACGCGAGTGGCACGTCGAGTAAGGCGGCGCGCTAGACAAGAGGTTGGCGGTGCTGTACCGCGGCAACTCGCTGTAATCTGGCGGCGAGGACATGAGTGTAAGTCAAAGGCGAAATGGTGCCCATCTTGCCTTTCGGGCTGAGATATATGTACTGGCCGGGCGCGAGTATGGGGTCAGCGGAAGAACACGCAGGCGCCCATACGAATGGCCAATGGTGCGGGCCGCTCGGAGTTTCAAGTCTCTTGTCGGGGATGATCTGTTGGGCGGTGTAGGCATCCCCAAAGACAACAAAGGCGATCTACCGATCGAAGAAGCTGCGAGGTACGCGCGATCGCGCCACGCACGCGGGTCGGTGGGCTGAAGTGCCCGAGAGTAGAGGAGGCTCAGGAAAATAGCACCGGCGCGGGCGCTGTCGATCCTTGGCAGACTGTTTGAGAAGACAAGGGAGTTGGCCGAGCGCACAATAAAAACAAGGCCAGCGGGGAGGAGGCCGAAGTCGACTTGGCGGGTAGTACGCTCCTAGAAGGCGGGCTCCAGTGAGATCCTGGCGGTCGCTTCGTGGTGTGGGAGCTATTCGGTCGGCAACTGAGATGAGAGGGCATCAAACCTCGTGTGCTAGGACGCGCGTAACGGAAGGAGCCGTAACTCGTGGTCAGACCTCGCGAGTACATATACAGTGAAGCTGCTATTCGGAGCATCGCGAGCAGTTCGGAGGAAACGTTGGTTGACAGAACCCGGGCAGTTATCCATGCGATGTAGGTTGCTGCAGAACCATATCCCATTGTCCTGCTTCATCGGGAATGAGGTGCAGCCATGTAGTCGTTTGTCGTCATCATATGCTAGAAGAGAGATCGACAAGCTTTGGAGACCGTTTTCGCCTGATGAACGATGTATTTGAATGAGGTAGGAGCTTGCTGATTTCAACAGCCGTTTCTTATTCCGTATCGGAGGGGCCCGTCTATGTCTGACGCTCTTCACCGGATAGGAATATGTTCTGCGCCGATTGTTTGAACTCCCTACCCCGGGCCTGTGCTTGTGTGCCCTCTGAGATGGCAGTTCAAGAGAAGGTCAAGCCCGTGGGAAAACAGATTTCCTATTTGCGCCACAGGCGATCAGCGAAATGTGACTCGTGACACTTGTCGACGAGCTGTCATGGCAGCACAACGAAGACGCACTGAATGGTACTCGCAAAGCACCGTAATAATCTCGTTAGAAAGCATCGACTTCCCTACAATCGACGCAGCACAACGCTTCCAAGGCCTGCCCTCAGGGCGACTCTCACCTTTTGGCCGCGGGATGACATCCGTGCCTATGATCCCAGACTTGGGAATATGCTACGTGTTGTAAAGGTGAGAGGAACCTACGCTATAGCCCCATTTTGAGGGCCTTATTACAAACTAGCCTATCGACCCTATTCCCGGGCTTGCCTACAGAAGTCCAACACTGCTTTTCGTAAGTACCGGATGATATTCCACATGAGCTCAAAACAAATCGCCCGCATACTCGTCTTTGGGGAAACAGGTCTCTAACCCTTCTCCATAGCCTCCGCGTACACCTGAAAAGGGAGCCAAAAACCGTTCCCGATCTGGATCCAGATATTCGTTGTAGAACGCCAGCTGTGGGTCCTGGTTTGTGGCGCTTCGGCTACGGCCGATGACGGCGCCACGTGCTCTGCCTTTGCCCCCGCCGGGGATATGTTCTTCGGAGTTCCTCAAGGTTCTCTTTTGGTTTTCTTATGACTCGTATATACGTTCTGTGACTAGATATGACTACCTACAGCAGTAGGTATAAAAGGGCCCTCCTCCAAGGGAGGAGGGCAAGGTTTTCAATCGAGACTTCGTTACAGAGTAACCTCGTGGGAATCTTCTTCATCATCTCCGTGAGCCGAGCCCGGCCCGCTCTCCGCGTTACCGTACTCGCCTCATATTTTTACTCTTTCGCTCGACGTCCTCGATAGCAACATCGACTTCGACTTCGACAACCAGCAACCAGCAAACCCTCTACTACCTACCCCTATTTCCCCCGCTTAGGCAACGGACTTGATCAACCCGGCAACCTTCGCGGCTTAATTCACCCTCCCTACCTGTCGACAAATTCAATGGCGCCAAAATCTCAACCTCTGCGCGACTCAAGCGGACGATTCCGTCCTCGCGCAGCGTCGGTTGACACCGGTGAGTCTCAGACCGCGTGGCGTGGTGCTGACGACTCTTTTACTAGTGCACTCTCGGACAGCAGGTCCGACTCGGGCACGGCGGGCGCTCAAGATGCGCCGCCTCCCACTGCCGATGACCAGGTCATCGAGCATGCGACGGTGCAACACGACGTTGTGCCGTCGTCGGGTGCTTCCACCACGACGGTGGGGGTATCCCGCCAGGTGTCCGCTCTCGACGGAGCGGACCCTGGGGAGGGCGAGTGGTCGGCCGATGCCGCTGCTCAGCTCCCGACCCACGCGCATGCCGCCGATGGCTTCGTGCCTGAGGCAGGTGTTCAGCCGCGCGCACCGGGTGCTGTAGACAGCCGCGCTATCGCGCCAGAGTCCACGGAAGTAGATAAAACTACGAATAAAATTTTCCCTCAGTATGATGAGAACCGCGAGCACGAGGCTCGCGAGTCCGAAAGCGTGAACGTACCTGAGAGCTCTATCCCCGGAAACAGTAGGGACCGGCTGGATAAGGGTAAAGGCCCGGATCTACGCAACTTCAGTAATCTCGACTTCGACGAGGTCGAACACGATCCCGAGATTCAGCGGGACATCTTGGATGCCGCAAATCGAGCTCGGGGATCGCGGGCCCAAGTGCCCAATCAGGGGCCGAGGGTGTCTTTGGCTAATCTGGAACCCCGTGCCACTGAAAATAAGCAGATCGCCGATCTATTCGACGCGCTTCACCTCAAGACTGTTGAGGCTGCGGACTATGCCGCCCTCAATGCCAAACTGGCAAGGCAGGTGAGCCAGCTTAGTGAGAGGTACGACAATCTCGTCGAACTCCTCACGGATGGATCTGGCGCTGCGCGCTCGCGCGCGGCGAGCGTCGCACATGAGCGATCGGTGCCGAACGAAGTTCAACTGGCACGTGACCTGAGCGCAATCAAGCGCGAGACCGCGGAGACCTCTGTGCCCCCCGAGGCGCCTCGTGTGCGTCCTTCGAAGGCTTCTAGCCCCGAAGATAAGCTTCGTCCGAGCTATGTAGCTGGGGGCGAGTCCTACTGGGACAAGTACATGGCTATGATTAGAAGCCGTGTAGTTGGCCTTCCGAGCTCAGACTCGGATGACGACGGACAGTTTGACAGCGCGGCTAAGGCTAGTCGCCTCAAGCCGCAGCCCCCTGAGTCTTACGACGGCCGGGAGGACGATGAGGCCTTCTGGACCTTCGTTATTGACTCTCTTCAGTATGTGACTGATGGCCGAGTGGCACCCACTCGACAGGCCGACGTTGTGTCGCGTTGGCTCTCTGGCAAGGCCAGGAGGTTCTATAAACAGAACTACATGCTTAGCGCTTCTCGAAGCGCGAATCTAGATGACTTTTTCAGAGATTTATTTGATCACTGTTTTAGTCTAAACTACAAAGACAAATGTCGTACTCGGTACAAGTCCTGTGTCCAAGACAATCGCGATCTCCGCGACTACATGCACGATCTAGAGCGC
Source organism: Pleurotus ostreatus/Saccharomyces cerevisiae fusant (assembly GCA_024196135.1). NCBI lineage: Eukaryota > Fungi > Pleurotus ostreatus/Saccharomyces cerevisiae fusant. The sequence goes on along the minus strand of JAMQCK010000071.1, from coordinate 46,172 downwards.
TTCTGGGTGGTGTTGACTGAGGAGACAAGCCGAAACCGGGTCTTGAAGTTTTGGGAAGGTCTCGACTCCTGGCTCGTGAAGCGCCTGATGGAGGACGGCTTCAGCAAAGAAGTTGATGAGTTAGAGCCTATGTACCGACGTGCTCTGCAGCTCTGGCAGGCTAGCTACGCTGCCCGAGCCCAAGCGAAGGGCAGGCGCCCCGACGACCATGGCGGATCGCCCCCCAACCGCGGAAGCGGCACGGGTGGCGCACCTGCATCATCCCGACGTTCTGGAGGCGGGAGCTCTTCTGCTCCCTCCTCTAGGCCGCCAACAAACACGTCTGCAGCCGCTGGAACGCGGAACTCGAGCTACAATGACCGCTCGAAGGCCACTGGAAGTAAATTCAGTGGACAGGCGAGAGGAGGACAACGTGCCTCCGTGCCAAATGGAAGGAGCGCGACCGCTCGCGCCCCTCCTAATCGCAAGCCCGGAAAATCTCCCGAGCTCCTGAAGCGCCTTCGCGAAGAAGGGCGCTGCTTCCGTTGTGAGTCTAAGGACCATATAAGCCGAAACTGTCCCGAGGCGAACCACGTACCCTCGACGTCTTCTGGACCTCCTGGTCTCGCGATTCACTCGGTGGCAATCGAACAGGCACGTCTTCTTGACCAGAGACGTGCTGGTGGCGCTAACACGACTGTTTTGTCAGTCAATATGGTTCAGATCGAACCCCCTAGCGACTCACCTGGGTCCAACCCGGACAGTACACCCTGCACGACGTGCTCACCTCCATGGGCGACGCACGTCCTCGCAGACTGTCCCCTTGTCTGCGGTGACGTCCCTGGACGCCCCCACCTCTACGTGCAGCCGCTCTTCGACTACTACACGCGAATCGCGCTCCGCGCGAGGCGTGAGCCCCCCAAGTTCTGCTCGGGCGACGATTTGCTCGCCCTCTGCGAGACACCGGAGTATGCCGACTTTATCGGTCGCGCCTGCGACCCATCGTACATCGGCGACTTGGGGCAGTGGCGTGTGCGTGGTGCTTTCGCGCTGAACGCCGTGCGCGCATGGCCTGGCGACGGCGAGAAGCTGCGTGATGCGATGTTCCACGATGTCGCGCCGCTCTCGTATCTTCGCGATGGTGCACCTGTACGTTTCCTGCCAGTCCAGACGCAGGACGGTTGTGTCTCCCTCTTCGAGACTGTCGAGGCCGAAGCCGGGCGTCGCGAACTTGCCCCGCTTCGCATCCCGAATGCGTTCTTCATCCGCGAGGGCTTCTCGATGGAGGACTACGTAGCGCGGCAGATCTGTGTCGACTTCGGGATGAGCACCTCGCAGGCTCGTCGTATGGCGTACCTCTACTCCACGGGCACTACCCTCGGGGATCTCGTGCCCGAGAGCGTCGCTTACGCCCTCAACTGGGCAGTCAGACGCGTAGTCGGCGAGGAGCAGCGTCGCGCTGACCTTTCCCGCTTCTATGCTTTCCGGCCGTACTCTGGATCGCCAGTCATCCTCGTGTGCGACACGCTCCTTGGCGTGTCGTGGGGTCTTCGTCTCAAGGACGTCGATGCCGGTATCAACGTCTGGTACTGGTATATGTATCAGCGCATGCGCTACTTCGTGGGTGGACATCAGAACACGACTCACCCGAAGCGCTATATGTCGCGCTGGTTCGAGGCACCTGCTGATGCCGCAGCGCGTCGTAGCTTCGACGTCTTCACGCAGCCCAACGGCGCATTCCCAGCGCGTTGGTTTCGCGAGCCCGCGGAGGACCTGATTGAGTCCGGCCTGTTCGCACAGGCGTGGGCGACGATGGTGCGCATGGTGTCCAACATGCCGGTGCGTTTCCCAGCTTCGCGTCTGCCATGGCGTCAGCTGACGGTCTTCGCAGTATCGAAGGGGCGTTCCGCGCCGTTGGCACCCTCGTCAGCGCGCGTCGCGCAACGGACAGCCGTCTTCCCGCGGGGGAGCGGCCGTCGCATCCCGAGGCCCATCGTCCTCGTCGTTCGTGTAAGCGGACATCCCTGCAAGGCGTTAGTAGACTCTGGTTCGTCAGTAGACCTCGTGAGCTCGGCTCTGGCTACGCAACTGCGCCTTCCGCTCATTGAGCACGATGGCCAGGTGTCCATGACGATGGCAGTGAGCGGGTCGCGCTCGAAATGTAATTTTCATACGTCTGTAGACTTTGAATGGTCAGCTATACACGAACAGCGCGTCTTTGACGTCTTGAACCTTGCGACTTACGACGTCGTACTCGGGACTCCATTCCTGTACCAGCACTCCATCTCCTTCTCCATCAACCCGCCGAAAATCCTCATCGGGAGCGTCGAGGCGCTGCCGCTTGAAGGGCCGCACGTCGACGACCTGTTTATGGCGAATGTCGAGCCGGAGCCTGGCTTGGATGAGTTAGAAGCTATCCGAAAGCATCTAGTTGAGATGGCCTTACCTTTGTGCAAGACCATCGCGGAGACTGAGCTCCCGCCGTTGCGTGCGATTAACCACACGATTCCTATTATCGACCCTGATCGCCGGTACCCGTTCCGTCGCTCGAATTGCCCTGCAATATTTCGTGAGCAATGGAATGAGAAGCGCGACGCATATATGCGCTCGGGACGGTGGGAGTTCACCACCGCCACGAACACGGTGCCGATGCTTCTCATCGCGAAGAATCAGCGCGAGAAAACGAAGCTACGTACTGTGGTGGATTTGCGTGAGCGCAACGACAACACACGCAAGCTGTCGTCGCCGCTCCCGGACCAGAATGCGATCTTGCGTCGCGTTGCTGCTGCAAAATATTGGTCAATTCTCGACGGGAAAGACCATTATGAGCAGATACGTGTCTTACCTGCGTACGAAGACGTTAACATCATGGCGACGCCAGATGGGAACGTAAAGAGCAAAGTCATGCTCCAAGGTGACTGTAATGCGGTCGCAACATGTCAGGCAATCATGACGCATATTTTTCGTCCTTACCTCGGTGTCTTCATGGATGTCTATCTGGACGACATTGTCATCTATACGAACACGCTCGAGGAGCATGTCCGTGCTGTTCAGACCGTGCTTGAGGTGTTGGCGCGTGAGAAGTTCTATTTGGGCGTTAATAAGTTGCACTTCCTGGAAGCGGAAGTGCGCGTACTTGGACGCATCATCGACGCGAATGGCATTCGCGTTGACCCGGCCCGCGTCGACGAGATCGCGAAGTGGCCGGTGCCTACAAACAAGAAGTTAGTTCGGGCATTTTGTGGCGCGGTGGGCTGGCTCGCCGACAACGTCGCCGAGATCGCCGCGCCTCTGGGAATTCTGCACGATTTATGCGGAGAGACTCACCGATGGGAGTGGGGCTTCACGCAACAGCGCGCGTTTGAGGACTGCAAGCGGCTTGTGAGCGCGAGCAAGCGCGTCTCGCGCCGCGGCATCACCCTCGGGCCGGATGGCAAGCCGACCTCGCGCGTTTGGCTTCTGACCGACGGCTCTAAGTCGTCGTTGTCAGGAGTGGTCGTCGAAGGAGAGGACTGGCGTACCGGAACGGTGATCGCGCTCTTCTCCGCGAAGCTGAGTACGACTCAGCAGAATTACCCTGTACACGAGATCGAGATGTTAGCTGGCGTGGAATCAATGCAGCGACATCGCGACTTACTTCAGGGATTTCACTTTACGTGGGTAACTGACCATCGTGGTCTCGTCCATCTTCTGCGGCAGCCAAACCTTTCGGGGCGGCAAGCGCGCTGGCTTGAGAAGTTGGGCGAGTTTGACTTCGAAGTCGTGTACCTACCGGGTGTGGATAATGTGTTAGCTGACGCACTATCGCGCATATACGAGGGCGACGCACCTGGAACGCTGCGCTCTCCCTCTGAGTATACGTCCTTTGATGAGGATGGCTCCGTCGATTATGACGGTATGGACATTACTCGGCCGCTTGTGACCGAGCTCGGCGCCCTGGCGATTGCGCCGGACGCCGAAGACGACGTCGCTCCACGCCGTGGTCGCGGTCGTCCGAAAGGCTCAACGAAGGCCTTCAATGACTGGGTCCGCCGGCTCGCCGCGAAGAAAGGATCCGTCCGCCTGATTGTGGGCAATCACGCGACAGATAGCGATTCTGAAAGACGCGCGACGCGTCTGGAGGGGGGAGACGACCCGGTCGAACCTTTTGCAAGCGACCTGAACGCGAACGGAAGCGAGATGAGCGAGAAGGATGTAGCGCAGAACGCGCTGCCAGCTCATCACGCGTTTGCTTCCGATCAAGCCACGCGAGGTGATGTTAGCAGAACATCACATTCGGCATCTTCCGAGTTCCCCTCGGGTACCCGAGAGAACGCGCACCCGCGCGCTGTCGAAGACAGCCCCTCGTCGCCCGACGGTGGGAACCCAATCAAAGACAATGCGAATATAGGCGCACCTAGTGCTGCCCAGGTGTCGGAATCCGAACCAGAACTCCCGACAGGTGAGATGCCAGCCTCAGAGGAGGAAACACGCGCCTCGACCTCGGTCAGCGCGGAAGGTGACGAAGAATATGAAATCACACCTCCTAGCCTCACGGAACCTATCTTGACGGCTATACCCAATCACACACGGGGCGTACGCATTGAAGATTTGATCCGGGATAAGTATCAGGACGATCCGTTCTTTGCCAAGATCTTGGAGGAGCCCAGTCACTTCCGAAACTTTGAGGTGGTCGAAGGACTCATCTTCCTGAAGCAGGAATCTCGACGTCTGCTATGCATCCCAAACATCAAGGAGGGTGGTCGCTCCGTGCGAGGACTCATTATTCAGGAAGCACACACCTTACTTGCGCATCTCGGTGCCGCTAAAGTTATTCCCGTCCTCCGTGATCAGGTGTGGTGGAAGACGCTGGTGCCTGACGTACAGAAGTTCATTGCGTCGTGCACCACGTGCGCTTGGAATAAGCCCAGCAATCACAAGCCGTATGGGCTATTGAATCCCCTGCCGGTGCCTGGCACGCCTTGGGAAGCTATCGGGATAGACTTCACGGGTCCCTTTCCCGAGAGCGAGAATCATAATGGTACATTCAATTACCTTCTCGTCGTGATCTGCCTACTTACCGGCATGGTACATCTTATTCCGACGCGTACTAATGTGACCGCCAAGACCCTGGCATACATTATCTTTGCGGAAGTCTATAAGCTACACGGACTCCCGAAGTACATTGTCAGTGACCGGGATTCACTCTTCACGAGCATATTCTGGACTCACCTGCACAAGCTGATCGGAACGGAACTGCGCATGTCAACCGCATATCACCCGCAGACCGACGGATCAACTGAACGGGCCAATCGGACAGTTGTCCAGATGATACGCGAGTGCGTTGAGCCCGCTCAATCGGACTGGGTCCTGAAATTGCCGGCGGTCGAGTTTGCGATCAACTCTGTGCGCTCAGAGAGCACGGGATATGCACCCTTCTTCCTGAACACTGGTCGCATGCCCCGCGCCATGATCTGGGAAGATGCACCTACAACGGAATATCCCGGGGTGCGGACTTATGCGCGCCGTGTCAAGCAAGCCATCATGCAAGCTCATGACGCAGTACTCGCGGCGCGTGTCAAACAGACACGCGATGCCAATCGACGCCGCATCCGTGCGCCGTTTGCCGAGAATGACCTAGTCTATGTCTCAACTGCCAACATGAACTTTCCGAAGGGCCGCGTTCGTAAGCTTCTTCCCAAGTTCATTGGTCCATATCGCATCCTGAAGGATCTAGGCAATGAGGCCTTCCTTCTTGATCTCCCGAAGGAGTTGAAGCAGCGGGGAATACACCCGCGCTTCCATGCGTCTCTATTGAGAATTCATATTCCCAATGACGATAGGCTATTTCCGGGCCGCCTTGAGACTCAGGTGGCCGACTTCGGTGCCTGGGAAAAAGAATGGGCAATCGAAGAGATTGTGGGACATCACGGCAAGGGCGCTGATGCAGTACTCAAGGTGAAGTGGAAGCCGGGCGACATGTCCTGGATTCCAATCAAGAATGTTGCCACCCTCGAAAAGGTCAAGCAGTACCTCGAGGCGCTCGGTGTTGACAAAGCGGGTGATCTCCCGGCTGGATCTGAACCAGACCCCGGGGATGTCCAATTGTATGTAGGGAATCTCGAACTCACGATCGAGCCTCGTGTTCCTGATGGCGAGATTCACGATGAATCGGGTAATGGGCTTAGCTGGGATCCCTTTAAAAGGGATGAACAGTCAGTATGCCAAACCAACTCCATTTCCCCTTTCTCTCCCTACATACAGACTATGGATACTTCTAGCTTACCTGCGCTTCCCGACTCTCCTTCCCCTTCGCCCAACGCCAACCGTGTCGGTACCCGTTCCCACACCAAAGCCAAAGCTGCTCCGGCAATCAAAAATGGCAACAAGGCGGACTCGGTCCAACCGATGGATGTCGACCCACCCAGTTCCGAGGCCGCCCAGCCGGCGCCCGCGCCCAAGACAATGTCGTCCATCCTCGACGCTGCCGGCACTGCCGCCTCAACCCTCGTCGACAACGAGCCGTCCCTCGACGCTGCCGCAGCGCTCCGCGCCAAGGAGGCCGCCCGCGCCAAGTACAATGCCGGTCTCATCGCCGATCGCATCCGCCAGCAGGAAGCCGCGCGCTCCGACGTCATGAAACAGCCCATCCCGCGCGTCAGTGCCGCCGCCGACGCTGGTGCGGATAAGACCGCTCCTCCGGCCGCCGCCGCGACGACGCCCGCCAAGCGCGCCTCCGACGACGATGGCTTCCTCCTCGGCCGTGCCAAGCCACGTGGCCCAACTCCGTCCGCCAATCGCCGCATCATTCCCATGACATGGGAGATCTTCGGACGCCGCCTCGTCATTCCTATCTACGCGCGCGACGACCCCGACGAGTACCTCTACAGCTACCGCATCCCACTCACCATGCTCGTCGAGTATATGCGCTTCAGTGACGGCATCACTGCTACCGGTATCCGCCACGACGTTGTTGAGGTCCCCTCTGGCTATGCCGAGTTTGTGGAGATCCTCCAGCGGGCCGACTTCGGCAAGCACCTGTGCCCGATCGACCTCGCAACCGGCAAAGTCCGACCCATCCCCGAGGAGCAACGCATTGATCGTACCTTCTGGGTGCGTCAGCTCCTCGACATCAGCAGCGGAGCGGCCGCGCATCGCTACATGGACGAGGTGGAGGGCAAGGTTCCCGAGCCCACCAACGAGGAGCTCCTCCTTCGTGAAGTGACGGCCATCGAGGCGATGCAGGGGCGTTTGTCGAACGCCCGCCGCCAGCAGGCCTTCGAGGTGAACCGTACCAAGCGGCGCGAGGGCAAGGGGAACAAGTAGTTACTTCCTACTTACTAGAGATCATCAGAACAACGGCTCGAAAGTTACTTACAGAAAAGGTTCGAAATATATACAAAAACAAGGACTCGTTTCTATTCTATACATATGTGCTCGGTTGCTACTGTACTTACGGAGCGCCATAGATGGCGCTGGAGGGGGGTATGTGGCGCTTCGGCTACGGCCGATGACGGCGCCACGTGCTCTGCCTTTGCCCCCGCCGGGGATATGTTCTTCGGAGTTCCTCAAGGTTCTCTTTTGGTTTTCTTATGACTCGTATATACGTTCTGTGACTAGATATGACTACCTACAGCAGTAGGTATAAAAGGGCCCTCCTCCAAGGGAGGAGGGCAAGGTTTTCAATCGAGACTTCGTTACAGAGTAACCTCGTGGGAATCTTCTTCATCATCTCCGTGAGCCGAGCCCGGCCCGCTCTCCGCGTTACCGTACTCGCCTCATGGTTGCTCGACTTCAAGTCATCGCTGCGTCCGTCCGGGTATTGCTCGTTAGGGCTGGGGCCTCTGTAGCGCTCATCTCGGATTCTTCGGTTGTTGACCCGCGCAATGAATTTCTTGGCGTCGTTGTATACCTTAGCGTACGTGGGTACGCTACGGAAGTTGTAGGCCTGGGCTCGAGTGAGTCGGCATCCCTGATATCGGCAGTGACTAACTTACCTGGTACTTGATAGATGCTACGACGCCATACACAAATGGGTCGACCGAGCCGTCGTGAACGGTCGGCAGCGCCTTGAAGTTCGTCTGCGTCGCATTACATCCCGCCAGGACAACGCCGGGTGTACCATAGTGTCCGCCAAGCATGCCGCTTCCTATGCACGACGAGGTCAAGATAGTCAAATTAACCCCCGGCTTGACGTTCTGGACGCGCGTCAATGGGGGTAGAAAGACAGCTCGAATATAACCGCACCTCCTTAATGATCTGACTGATATAGTCGGCTGTGACAACCTCAGGCGCTCCGGTCCCGTCATCCCCGCTAGCCATCAACCACCCGTTGTCGATGCTATCCGGCGGCAAGTCCGAGCCCGGGCGGACGACCCCACGCGTCTCCACGTACACGAAGCGTACGTCGCCCGCGACTGCCCCTTCAAGCAGGCTGATGAATCTTGACTTGAAGTTCGACGCAGTAGGCGCCTCTATCCCCTTCTCTTTCTCCGCCAGGGCACCTTCCGGCTCTGCTCTGTAGTAGAGCATCTCGATATTGTCGGCGTCGAAGCCCAAGTCCACGAGCATATCGCGCACGAGGTTGATCCCGTTGTCATCTGTGCCAGTCCCGTAGCGAATGATGAGGGCCTATCGGAAGAGAAAGTGAGCTGTGTCGCCATTCTCCTGACAGATGGCTTACCTTTTTGCGAAAATCCCCGCCGTGGGTTATTTCCTGCCGTTCGTCCATCTGCTGAAGTACACTCGTCGTCGAGACAGGAGGTCCATCAGCTAGAAGGCGCATCTGCAGCTCTCCGACCTTGGCCTCATCGCGAAGAGGAAATGTGACGGTGAACTCGTACCACAGCCCCGGCGGGGTTCGGAACGTTCCCTGAAGTTGGTCCGCGGAGGTGTGGACTGTATCGAAGCCGGTGTTCAGGCAGACGTTGACGTGCTCGTCACCGTGCCTGTCCACGGTCCACTGCCAGTACAAACCAACGGGTGCTCCGACGCGTATGCCCTTTGGAATGACCAGAGTGACCATTTCGTTCCTCGCCACATAGCTGTCTTCCGGAGACTCCCAGGTGATTGTGCCTGTGTAAACCTTGCCGATCGGGACGCGGGTTTCCCCCCATCCTGGGTACTGGGCTTGCAGCGTCGTCTCTATAGTCTCGCCGGTTGACGAGCTGCGAATTTCCGCCGAGATGTTGTTGATGTCGTCTCCGATAGTACAGCTGAGTACGAAATCATCGGAGAGCTCGGCAGTCAGGGAATAGATCCCCTCTCCCTGAGTGTCCTTCGTGACGGTCTTGATGATGCCCCGCTGTGCGCCCAAATATTAGCAATGAGGATAGGCAAGATATTGACAGATATCATTACCAGGCAAACATTCTCCACGTCGCCGCCTTCAATAGACTGCCAATAAGCGCAGCAGGGATCGCCCAGCTCGAGGCCTGCCGGAAAGACAACAGTTATAGCTTTGGCATGCGCCGAGCCGAGGTGGCCGTTGTAGATATACATGGGGTGACTTCGGGTGGGATGCGTTGCTTGCAAGAGTGAGTGCTTTGATGCGCTGCCTGGCTCGCGCTCTCCACTTATATAGTGATCTCTGTCCCATTATTTTTAAGTACGCGGGGATTAGTTTGGATTGAGCGGACCAGGTGACTGGTCTTCTGCTTCAAAGGTATCGTGCTTTCGTCTCCAAGTCTTCTACTGCCCGATTTGTGTGATACGGATGGACACACAGGGACCTATAGTCGGACATACGGGCCGGAACCCGCCAATAGACTAGATGCGCAACATGTACAAATACTTACTTACTTCTAATCGTCATCTCGGTTTCTTGGATTCGATGCCCCTACGTACGCCTTAGCCGCGGTCACCCGCTGGCTAAGGCGCTGGATCTTGTTCTGCCCTCGCCGCGGGAGACCGCAGGCTAGGGCTCAGTCGCCCGACCGCCCTCGCCGCGGACTCTCCGCAGGCGAGGGCTCATGCAACACTCAGCCGCGGGCTACGCTAGCCCTTCGGCTGCTCTTAGGCGCCCGCTCTTGCGGGAGGGTCAGTTCGCGGCTCTGGCGGCCCTGCGCTATGCGCTGAGGCCGCTGCCCGCTGACCCAGAGCTCTCAGGCGATCGGTCTGCGGCGAGAGCGACCTCGCGCTACGCGCTGAGGCCGCTGCCCGCCGATCCCTAAGCGGTCAGTCTAGCGGCCATGGCAGCCCTGCGCTACGCGCTGAGGCAGCCGCCCGCTGATCGTCAACACTACTACTATATCGCGCTGCCCCGGGACTGCGACTGGCGTATCCGGCGCTGCCTCACGGCCAGCGACGATACCCTGGCGCAGCCCGGGGCCTGCTGCCCTACTACCCTACTTAGATATCGCTACGTTAAGTCCGAACGCGGACTATCACGCCCGCATCACAATTTGAGCATGAGCGACCGAGCTTCATCGAGCTTTGGAGCCGTTATTGGTGGCCCCATAGTGATACTTTGAGGTGTCATAAGGGCTAGGAGTGGCGCTATACGACTGTCGGGGTACCGCTTATTACGATACAAGCCGTCGATGATGGTTTGGGTGTTGCGCAAGTGATCGGCTTGAGCCCATCAAATACTCCAAGGGAGATCCAGAAGGATTTTGTCGTGTCGACTAGCCCGAAGTGGCCACCTCTGGGACGTCAACGACGAGGCACGTGGGAATCATGCTGATATCACGCTTCCGCCATGACTCATTGCCAATGACACGGCATCGCGACACTGCCCAATTTGGGCGTTCACCCGCACCATCCGGTGTTCAGTAGCTGCTCGACGTCACTGGCGGGCTCGGGGATAGTCCCCTTCCTCCCTCCATGGCGTCTCCCTCATCCTCCTCCCAACCCGTTCTATCTGAGCGGAGTGACGTCCACAAATCTTGCAAGTCCCTCGAGACGCTCCTCAATCTCCTCAATGATTACTGCGAAGCTGCGGGCGCCGTGGTGATGCTGCAGAAGAAGCTGGCAAAGGCACTCAAGGAGACTGCAGGTCAGAAAGCGACGGGGGAGCTAGCCAGTGCGTGCATCGCGTATCAAGCCCTTCCTTGACTGACCAGCCACAGGCAACGCGTTGAACTGCAGCGCTGCATTGTTTGAAGCGCTAGCAGACATCGACACGAAGTACGCGAAGATCGCCGACAAGGAGTACGACGGGATCAGCGCGGAGGTCAAGAAGTGGTTCAAGCGATTGGCTGTGCGTGTCATGCTTCATATCCCCTTCACCATCTGACGATGCTTTGCAGAAGGAAGAGAAAGCTCATGATGAGCGGATAGTCGCGGCAAATACAAGGATAAAGCAGGCTGGTCAGGCGTACGAGAAGTCTGTGAAGAAGAACGCACAATACGCAGGGGAGGAGCATGCGCGCTATATGCAGCTGATCACCGCGCTGGGTCCAGAAGTCTCGCAGGAGAAATAGTGCGTTTCATGCTCATCGGCGTCCTCACCCGCTCACAAGGCTTCAGCGATCACGCTCTTCTTGTTACCCAGAAGCACACCACGACTACGTACAGCGTAGCAGCATGCATCGCTCGAGTAGCCGACGCGGAATGGATGAAGTCTTGCGAGAGCGTACGACGATTCTCCCCACACATCGGCAAGCTGTCTGAATGGCGCGCGTACTGCGAAGGCGGATGGACGGGTCCTATACCTAGCGATCTGCCTGACATTGACGAGGAGAAGGTCCAGTCTGTCACCCAAATGAACAATCTCCCACCCCAGCGCGTGCAGGAAGGACCCGTCACTCCCCAGCAACAACCTCCCCAAAGTCTTCCACCCGCTGAGCGCGAAGTTTCCCAACCTACTGCACCGATATCGCAATCACCCCAGCGGTCACCACGACCTCCCGCCGCCGCGCCTTCCTCTTACGATCGACAGCGTTCTTCAGCAGCTCCACCCTCAGCGTACGAGCCCCCGCGACCTCTGTATGATCCAAACACCGGCTCTGTTCGGTCACTATCCGCATTCCCGTCACCGCCAACACATCTTCCTCCCTTACGGCAACAGCAGCCTTCGACCTCGCAGTCGAGCAACGGTTCCCATGTATCGTTCCCGCGAGCCCGCTTTACGGAGTCTCCCTTAACATCGCCATCTACTGAAGAGCCTCCTGTGGGGCAAGTGTCCGCGGGAGAAGTGCAGAGGCAGACCAGTGCCGGTCAGGCTCCATCGTCTCCGCGAGTTGCCCCCGAACAGCTCCGCGACTCAGACACGCCTTCCAGAACTCAGGCAGCTTCCAACGCAAACCGCGACCCCGCGCTTGCGGCACAGGACCGAGGCCAAGGATCACTGCCCACTCCCACTGCCAGCACCCATCAAGGGAGCGAGGCAGAGCGCCAACGTCGCTCTGACAGCGTTGACGAGAATGGCGTACTCCGCGCCAAGTCGCCCAGCTCATCTGGCGGCAAACCAATGCCCGCGCTCGAACGCCAGGATACGTCGGGAAGCACTAGCAGTGTAGTCGCCGCCATGCGCCATAGGTATTCGTTGAAGGTCAGCTTTCGTCTCTCAGACCTGCTATACTGGCGATGCTTATCACCTTACAGGCTGGAAACACGTCCCCGCCGCCGAAGGAGCCCATCAAGATACAGACGAAGGTCGCCGACTTGGCGTCGCGCTATAAGGGCGCTGACGAGCCAGCGACGCCCCGTTCCCCTCGAGCTGCATCTCCAACATCGTCGAGGCCACTACCTTCGCAGCCCTTCGACATCGCTATACAAGCGCGCGCCGCCGAGGCTGCATTCCGAACACCCACTTCGGAGAAGCCCAGCCCCCAATTCGGAGCTGATGCCCTGCGATCACCTCCGCGCTCGGTGCCTACGACGATCGAGGACGCGCGCAAGGACTATGTTCAGTCAACGAGCTCGTCTCGTCCATCTACGGAGCCACCGGCTCAGCAGCAGGAGCCGGACATACGGGAGAAGGAGCAACGGCTGGCGCAGCGGGAGCGTGAGATCGAGGCCAAGGCGCGTGCGCTGGAGCGCGAGCGCGAGGAGCTCGTCAACTCGCAGCGGGAGCGGCCCACCCAGCAACGTGATGGGTACGACGACCGGGAGGGATGGGCGGGTGTAGCGCCTCGGCCACGACGGGCGTCGACGGCGAGCCCGTATGCAGCCTCGCAGGGGAACTATCCCTCTCCGCCGAGTCCATATACCCAACCGAATCGACCCATGTCATCGTATAGCACGACGCAGCTGGCACCGCCGAGTGGTCGCGAAGAGTATCGGCCGCGCAGCAGCGAGGACTATAAGGCCGGTCGCCCCTACTCGCAGCCGCCGAACGAGTACGCTCGCGGCTACCCACACTCCCCCACCGACTCCCCGCGTACGCCGACGGACTACCCGCGCCCCTTGTCCAGCACGGCCGACTACGGCCAGCAGCCCTTCCCCAGCATCCCTGCCGCGCACCGCGCGCCCATCGGGAACACCATCCGCCCGGAGAAGCCCAAGGGGTGGATCCGGCGGCTGAGCATGCCCGTTGTCGGGCGCAGCTCAAGCAGCCAGAGCCTCACGAAGCTGCTCGATGGCGGGAAGCCGGCGGGCGGGCAGGGTCTCGGAAAGCGCGGGGAGCTGGGCGCGGTGGCGGAGGATGGGGTGCTCGGAGAGCGGAGGAGCTATGACGTCCCGGGGAATAGGAGCTACACCAATCTGGCGAGGAGGTAAGAATGGACTCAGGACGTTGCGCGGGCGGTCATCTCGGGGGGAGCGCTCTCGCATGGGCGCTCTCCTTGGCGATGACATCGTGCAGCTACTAGCGGATGATAACGACATGAACGGATGACGATTTTACGACCTCGACGCTTTGCGAACTTGTATACCCTCGATCTTTCTTGGATGCCCTGCTAAACAAGGGCTGTACTCTTCTATATTGTGTGCGTCTGCTGTTCTCCTATCGTATGCGTATCTAAATTGCGTTGATACCTGGTTTTAGACCACTTCTTTGATTGTCTCTGTACGAGCTTCCTGCGCTGTTATGGACACCTTTGGACACCGATGCTGTATGGATCCGGGTCTTGCGCCTCAAGTTTGCATGAGACCTCGCGTCTAACTCCTCTGCAATGGCGAGGAATGAATGAATGGTCTGAGATGAGCCGTCCGCTGTTACGGCCACCGTTCCTGGCCTCTGGAGTCGTGCTGGAGCGCTGGTCACGATGACGCCCCTAAAGCCGCAGACGCGCGGCGCGGACCTCATGAGATGACTCGCAGGACACCCGTATGAGGTTCTATGCCGTTGTTACGGGAGTTCAACAGGACCCGGACGGTACTGGCCCATGCGAAAGCGTCATGAAGACCGTCACTGAGACGCCATCGATGATCGTCTTTATCCTCAGCAGTGCTTTCGCGCTGTATATAAGGATGCGCTCTGTTCCTCTTCAAGTCCTCATCTACCCCACCCAACACAACTTCCACACTCACCAACCACTTTCTTGTATGTTGAGGCCCGTGGTTTGACGAGGATTCGAGCTGATCGATCCACAGGTTCAATCATGACCGACGCTGGCAGGCAATCCTTCACCGACAAGGCTGAGTCCGCGCTCAAGGTTCGTGTCTCCGTTAGATGTCGAGCGTCGCCATCTGACTGACCTTTCCCTTCAGCCCGACTCCCAGAAGTCGACCACCGAGCAGGCCGGTGACGCCATTAAGGGCAAGACCGACTCTGCTGCCTCGACCTTCCAGCCGAACCAGGAGAAGTCTACAACGCAGAAGGCGACCGACTCTTTGTCCGGAAACTCGAACGAGAACTCGGTAAGCCTCTTTTGCAGCCTTCTAACGAGCCCAACGCTGACCCCCGACCCAGGAATCGCTGGTTGACAAAGCGAAGAACGCTGTTGGTCTCGGAAAGTAAATTATGTGGATGGATACGATCTATGCCAATGTAACACTTCTGTATAACTGATATCACCCCGACAACTAATTCTTACGCTTCTGACTTGCGTTCATGGGAGAGATATGGGGCATTGTCGGCGCGAAGGTTCGAACATACGAAGGGCACGTGAGAGTCACGGTCGTTACCCGTGCCATCTGCACGCACCGCCACCACACGTTTCTCTGCACCAGCTTTCATCATCTCGACCACCCTCGACGAGGATTTGTTGGGCGGACGTATGTTCATGGTCATAGGACCTTGGTTCAAGGATACGCCCTGGAAGCCACCGAGGCTACGTCTCGCGCCGCGTTTGTCGGCTGCCCCTCTCGGGAGAAGGCATACTCGGAGCAGAATACAGCTTGTATACACCAAGTCGAAGACGCTGACTTCTTATGCTTCTCCGTTGATGACACGCTGCTCTCGTGGTCGATGATTGGGATCTGGGGCTTCCGCCTTCGAGTTCAATGTATGGCTAGGGCAGAATCAACGCAGGCTGCGATGTACTCTGGCCCTTCGTGATGCCTCAGGTGTGTAGATCGTCGGTGGCTGAAAGGAGCGTGAATGTGAAGATTCATTACCTACCAGTATGAAGCGCCGACGGCGTCGAGCAATTGGGTACATACAACCGGCAAACATTCGTGGCGTTCGGTGGGATGGTGCTGGCGGCCAGCGACCTCGCCCACACAAGCATACATTGCGTTGACCTCGAAAATTCCGCTCACTTCTAGGTACGCGACCTTGTACACCATCGCTTTAAAATATTGTCGACGACCTCCACCACTAAAGGAGTTCACGGTTGCCCGTCAGGGCACTTGAGAAGCGGCAGCCCCTCGGCGAGGCCAAGGGCAAAGGCCTGCCGTACGCCTTTCCATCCCTCCTGCCATGACAGCTAGACCCCGATCTTCTTCATGTGTTCTGGCCTCGCCATTTCCGCGTTATGGACGCATGAAGGGTCATGATTTTTGTACCCTATGATTGATTCCCGTCCTACAATTCCGAATGCTTATTTCTAAAGCAGTCTTGCAGCCGACCTCTTCGGTGACACCAGCAGTATATAAGACAGAAAGCTTTACAGCAAGTCGCTCAGCTTCCAGCAAACCACACATACCACCATGCAGCTCAAGTTCTTCGCCATCCTCACCGTCTTCCTCACGGTCGCCATTGCTAACCCGACCGTAGGTATTTTCTCATATCCATTGCCTACCTTGACTGATTGTCATCATGCAGCAGCCTGAGGTCAACGTTGTTAGCGAGGAAGACTTCCTTCGGTGGCTGAAGACCACTGATGCGAACCTCACCTTCATCGGCGACCCTATCCCGGGCTTCAATGCCCCCGAAGGGCTTACCACCCGCGCTGCGCAGTCGACAATGGTGACCTTCTGCAGCTCGCGCATTGGTAACATTTGTGGCGGGGCGTGCAACGTGTATAACGGCGGCCCCACATGCATCTCTGCGCCGGATACGGTCTGCCTGTCTGCTACTCACGATGTTGGTTTTTGCGACCGTGCGGGGTAAGTTTGAATATCTTGGTGTCTTCAGGCTGTATTCTGACGTCTTCACAGATGCACCCATAGCTGCAACTCGTACAATAGCTGTGGGACGCGCCTCGACAATGGCTTTTGCTACACGCCGGGAACGAGGTCGATCCTGGTGGGAAACTATTGAAGAGGAGGTTCAGAAGGGCTCTTGCAGCCGAAATGAGTGATATCGAAGGTTCTCTTGTTTCTTTGACTGGTCGTTCGATTAGGGATTGTAGGTCCGAGTCGATTCAATAGGGTTTTTGTCGATGTCACTGGGTTTATGTTCAAAATGTGTGGTGTCTGCGCCTCTTTCTGAGCATGTCCCGCCTTTCCCTTTGAGCACGCTTACTCCGGAGTTCAATATTCCAGTTTTAAAACCGGGTGACTGGCAAAGTCGAACATATGGGCGCATGTAGGCACGCCATCAAGCTATGACCTAACGCAAAAATGGATGTCCCGTGATCGCTTTCGGCGCCGGGGACCGTATTGTTACCTGCTTTCGACCGTCATCAGCGTCGCCCAGGCCGTCTCCGTCTTCGTCGCTCACGTCGAGCAGCTTGCTGTAATGGAGTACGCGAATGCGGAAGCTGGGCCGTCCAGCCCGCGCGAAGTTCAGCCAGAGCCGCGTCTGCACTTGTGGCCACCACGCCCACCTCAGCCCGTCTACTTGCGTAGCACGGATGATCTCCTCTCGCGATTCCAGCTTTACCCTGCCTACGACAAATGGGTCCGCCCATATGTGATCCCCCTCGACCCCAACAACCCCGACCAACCCCTTCCCTCGGCTGGCGCCTCGGACAACAAGGGCAAGGCCAGAGATGACATGATGGACGTAGACGTACCCAACCCTCCCCTTTCTGCGGGCGCAACTTCCTTATCAGAATCCGCAAAGAAGGAGGCCGCCGACGAGGCAATGAAGGAGGAGAAGAAAAGGAAGAATAACTATAGGCATCTGATTAAGGGATTGCCAGGTGCGTCGCCGAAATGTCGGACATGGCACCCTTACTGACGCGTCCCACCAGGAAAACACTCAACGAAAGGCCACGACGACTACTACGAACGGCTTATAATGCAAGACCAGAAACCACGAGTCAGAATACGACCGTTCGACCTCAGGAAGCACGAGGAGGCCTTCAGTGTTAGCCCGCAGGGTATCCCAGGAGTGCGTGAACAGGATAATTACGAGACAACATCAACTGATATCAGGATCAGTACAACGCGCATGTCCTTATCCAAGAGTCTGCGCAAGCGCGGGAGGACCGCAAGAAAGCGAAGCAGCTCCGCAAGCTTCAACACGCGCACGGATCCCAGCCGCCACCTCCCCCCCAAGTGCCCACCCCAGCCTCGACTCAGCATACCGGGACGCCTCGCCCTGGCCTGCAGTCCCGGCAAAGTGTGGCGAAGCCGCCGCCGCCTGTCAATACGCGCGTGGGAACACCGCGTGCGGGCACCCCTTTGCGGAGCGCCGTGTCCGCCGCGACGCCAGCGCCGTCGAACGCGCAAGCTCGGGGGCGAACGCCCACCCAGCCGCCCGCCGCCAACGCCCCGCCCCGCGGCCAAAAGCGCGAGCGCGACGATGCTCCGCCGACGCCGGTGACTGTCAACGGTCATGCGGCGCCGCAAGCGAACGGTGGCGCCGCCCCTGTGAAGGCGAGTGGCAGGGCCGGCGTCCCCGGCGCGCGGCCCAGACCGGTCAAGAAGCAGCGTCTGGTGAGTCGAGTGTCCTCATCCAACGGCGGCCGGGGAGTTGGTGGTGATATGGCGCTTGGCGGCTCGGTCAGCGTGTCTTGTGGCTTCGCGCTGGGTCGGCTTCTTGTTGTTTCCTTTCCATTCCTCTTCTGGCCCCTTATGCTGAACGCAATCTGCCGTGTAGGATTCGCAAGGGATCGCTCGCGATGCGAGCGCGCCAATCCAGCAGCCAACACCGCAGGGCGTCTGAGCTGTGAAGGTGGAGTTGTACGGGAGGACGGAGTACTGGTATCTCCGCACCGTGCGATAATCACCATATCATTATGCTTTCCATTTAGGTAACACAACCGACATCTTCAGCCATTGCTGAGGTGCTCGGCGCTGCCGTCCCTCGGGAGACTGCCCGAGCGAACGCTTAGTCGTGCCTCTAGCGCTCTTGTTCCCGAATAAACTCAGCTACCTTCCCCTACCTTCCCCTTGCACTGTCACATCGATGTCCCAAACCATATTCAACCCCAATCTTCCGTATCGCATCTCATCACACTTATAGCATACCTTACGTACCATTACCCATCCACAATTGCCAGCTCCCGTCTGTCTGTTCTTGTACCTGGACGAATTCAATCTTGACGGCGTCTGTCTCTCGAACCTGGCGTGCTCCGAAGGTTCCTTCGCCCAACATTCAAGTGAGAATCTCAATTGAGCATTAGACATGAGTATACGGTACAGGGGTTTTAAATACGATATAAGCAGAACCCGTACAGCTGTCCTCATCCCACCCGGCGAGGGGGCTTCACCCGCGCCCTCCGCCTCGTTACCTCCAAATAACGCCCGTGATGGGTCAAGCGAGTGGTCTGCATACGCTATCCCCTAGGCAGGCGTACTGATCCCAGGCGTCGACCTCACCGAAGCAGCACCGTTCGTCTCCACCTTGACACCATTGGGCACCGCGGAAACCCTGTCACTCGTCTCAGCACGTCCAACGCACAGGACCCCAAGGACAGCACACTCACCGCCGCTTCTTCTCGCTCTTGTCAGGCGAGTGCCCGCCGGCGACGCTCTTGCGCTTCCTCGGCCGCTCCGCGGGCGACTCGTATACGAACTCGGGCAGCTCGCTCCTGCGCGGGTGGTGTGTCAGCTATACCCGTCCATGAATGAACCCACGCGCGACGCGTCGCACCTCTTGATATGCCGCACGTTCACGCGCATCTTCGTCTCGTCGTACGTCTCCCACTTCTTCACGAGGTTGCAGAACTCGCCGGTGGGGAAGGAGATGTTGAGCTGGCGGGTGCCCGAGTTGCCTGGGGCGCGTCAGTGGTGTGGAGAAGGCATGAGCGTACGATAATCACGTACCATCCTTGGGCTTGAACTCCAGGCCGAGGAAGAACGCCGTGGTGTAGACGGTGGTCGTGTTGTCCCCCGCGGGACGGCCCTCCGCGGCCTTGAGATCCGCGAAGCGCCCCTCCGTCGCCGCGCGGCGCTCGTCGTCGGAGATGCAATGGTATATCTTCTCGAAGCCCTTGATGAAGGGCCGCGTCACCTGGATAATGCTTCCCTCCTGCGCATCCAGGCGGAGGACCAGTTGGCGGATACGCGACTCGATGAAGCCGGACCTGGGAGAGAACGATACATCAGCATCGACCAAAAGTGGTGAAAGGACAAGGCTTGCCATTTGTCGTGTGAGTGTTGATCATCCGCGGAGGCTACGATCTGGAGGTAGTGTCGGAAGTCGGTGAAGAAAGTATGCTTGTTGAAGAGGTCGGCCCAGGAGGCCTCGCCCTTTTGTATTTGACCGACGATGTCAAGCCCTGAGTGGTCCATGTTAGGTTGTTATAGCTCTCTCGCGCGCGCAGGCTTACCTCGCTTGAACTCGTGGATCATGACGGTTTGTGTGGAATGGGATACGTTATGCGTCGAATTCATGGAGGGGTATGAGGGGGTGATGATGGGCATGCGGTGGGCGCGGTCGGACGGGTAGACCTAGACGTGGATGAACGTGAGCGTCTCAAAACGAACAAGAGAGTAAGGCATACCTGAGGATTCCATATTCTGACTTCGAGGGGGCCCTCCTCGATCTGCTTCAACAACACAGGTTGCGGCCATTGCCTTGGCCAACATGAGTGATCCTTGTGTGGCGCAGATATATAGAATGTCCTTACCACCTCCACATGATCCCGAAGAAGCGCCGCACGATGGTACCCGCTACAGCGTTCGGGTACAACTGGCAGATACGCGCGACCAGCATTGCCCAGGCCACACCACCGAGGAACCCGTTGATGTTAGAGTAGATAGCTCGTCTTTGTGCCCATAACTTGATGCACCGGAGGGCGTCGCGGAAGACCTGGTGGTTCGGGATCAGACTGAGAATCTCGTCGACGAGGCGCGAGCCTCCGAGACTCTTGATACAGCGCTCGTCGAGGTTGCGCAGCAGCTCATTGTTCTGCAGCGAGAGGTCGTCCGGGATGGAGGAGAGCTGCACCATGCGTGCCATTAACAAGTCGAGCGGAATTCCCATCATCTTGATCTTGATAATGGGGACGAACGCGTCTGGAACGCCCTGGTACGCGAAGTCGCGTCAGTGAAAGGCGCCGATCGCAGGGGCTCGCTACGCACCGAGACTTCCGTTATATTCGGCTCCTCGCGCAGCATGGGCTCGAACACGGAGAAGAACTCGTCACGGTTGACATGCTTAGGGACGACGCATAGGGTGTCAATATCCGAACCTGGCCCGTGTACGCCGAGTCGGTACGACCCAAAGGTGAATATTTTACCACCCGCTGCGTTCGCAGTCGCGTCTGACAAGCCATGCGCCTTCGCTACTGTTGTTACAAACTTCTTCACTAATGCAGATATACGACCGAGCACTATCTCTCTGCGAAGGCGTTAGAGGGGGGAAGGAACAAAGGGTCAGACGACGCACCTGGTGCGCGACTCTTGGTCGGACTCGAACGTGTTCTGCGCCCGTAGTTCTTGCATAAGAGATTCCGTGAGTTTGTGATCTTCTTCGGACGATTCAGCGATGGAGATTGGGGGCGTCACGCCCAAATAGCTGATCGTCTGTCAGACCGTGTCCCTTCGCAGAGCGGGCACAACGTACGTTTGCGCCATTTCAAAGGTAGCCAGCGGAGCAGAGGACGACTTGTACGGGCTTATTTCGAGCTCAGGCGTTCCGACCGAAGCTTCAGCCTCAGACTTCAATTGAGGAACGAGATGGTGGTTGGGAGCAAGCGCTGGCCGACCGGTCCGGAAGAGCGAGGGGCTTCCTTTGATCCGCGCACGTGTTGTTTGCCTTCGCCGATCACGGGGAATGTTGAAGTTCGCGGACTGCAATAATTCCACTGCATGGCTCTCTCGTGCCCTCCTAAGCAACCTGAAAACAGACTAGACCAGTAGCTTGCTGTATGGCATGCTACCCTATGTCGCGCATCGTAGTCGTGCCCCAAACAAATATAGAACAATGGACACCCTGATCACACGTGGGGACCCATTTTCATCTTATCGTTGCATCACCAAAAACGCGCCGTATGAGGGTCGGGCACAGCACCCAGCCCTTGCCTCTTACTCTCACGACGACCCGAAACTAACGACCCCGCGAACGGCGCGCAATGCTGGCATTATTCGCCCTCGCCCTTGCGGCCCTGCAGAGCAGCGTCGTCCGTGCGCACATGATGATGTCCGACCCGCCCCCCTTACGCAGCCAGTACAACAAGTACGCCACGAACGCTGACTACGACATGACGAGCCCTCTCACGTCCGATGGGTCCAACTATCCGTGCAAGGGTTACTTGGACGATACGTCCGGGAAGGACCCTGTGGCAACTTGGAAAGCTGGCTCTTCCCAGACGGTCACGTTCGTTCGCTCACCCTCATTGCGCGAGGAGCATGCTGACGAGATGGGTGCAGCATTGAAGGAAGTGCCAACCATGGAGGTGGTTCCTGCCAGCTTTCCATATCCGAAGACGACGGTGCCTCGTTCAAAGTCATCAAGTCCTTTGAAGGCGGATGCCCCACCGCAGGTCCCGACAAGCTCAGCGTCGATATCCCCTCCGACGTATCCTCTGGCACTAGGGTCTTCGCTTGGACTTGGAACAACCAGATTGGGAACCGGGAGTTCTACATGAACTGGTACGTCCACCGGTCCGGCCAGTGTTCGTTCATCCTAACGTGTTCACCAGCGCCTTGATCACGATTGAAGACGGTGGCTCCGGGCTCGACAGCTATCCTGATGTCTTTGTGGCGCAGCTTAGTGGCGTCAATTCCTGTACCGTCGCCGAGGGCGTGGATGTCCTCTACCCCAGCCTGGGCGACCAGGTCGAACGGGAAGACGGGGACAGCAAGCTCGGCAACCCCACAGGCGACTGCGGCCCCGTCTCCAGCTCCAGCGGCGGCTCTTCCTCCGGTAGCAGTGGTTCCTCCGACGGTAGCTCAAGCACTGGCTCCGGTGAGTCGACCGTCGATGCTACCACTTCCACAAGCCACTCGATTGCGGCCACATCCACGCGCACTCCCTCTTCCACCCCGATGACGGTTCCCTCTTATTCAACCACGGATACAGACACGTCGTCCACGTATACTGCTGGCGCAGGCGCTGGCACTTCGCGCACCTCGGGCATCGGCTCGTACCCTACCGCGTCTGCTGGTTCAGACCCCTCTTCGTCAGCTGGTACTGATCCCTCTGCTGGAACAGACGCATCGACATACCAGAAGTGCCGTCTCGTCGCTCAGCACCGGACATCGTCCGTCTGGCGGCGACGGCTCTCTTCTGTCGTTCGAAGCTTCGGGCTATCCAGTGCTGTATGAGTAGTATCTATCCCCCTCCGCGAGCCATATCTATGTATCTACTATCGTATCCATTGTACGCGCTGCATGTAACTGTATTACCTCTACCCACGACTTTACTTATGGACGTAGACCCTCGAGCGGTAAATATTGTTGTGCTGAACCGTGGGAATATAGTCGCGTCCATTCTTCTTCCGCGTTCCATCAACAGCACCAAACAATCCGGCTTGTTCTCAACGTCCATCTGCCCCGGGCATCCCCTCAAAGAATCGCGTATAGCTCTGCATTGTTGTCCCCCCGAAGCCCTGTGACCGCTGTCTTACCCTAATTCCTGTGTATTGTCTCAATCTGTACAAGCGCCATCCTGTGTATCATAACCTGCATGTAAGGGCGCCTTTTCCTGTTTACGCTGACGCAGTAGATCTCCCTGTTTTGTAATCCCCTTCTGAATGTTATTCCCTGCTTGCTCAACTGCTCTACCGTTCGCCCTTTTCTAGAACAAGACCTTTGACCATTTGCAAGCCCCAGCTCGCTTAAGCGCCCAGCATCACCACCATGCCTTCAGACGATTTCGATATCTATGGAGAGGACATCAGTTACAGTGTCCACCAGCCGGAGGTGCGTGTCCCCCTCGCGTATCAGTGATCGTGGCAGCTAATGAGCAACAGAACAACGGCACAGACCAGTTTGCCATGAAGGAAGAGCAGCAAGTGCAGTCAGTCGTCAATGACACGCCGCCCCAGACGGGCGAGAAGCGTCCCCGCGACGACGACAGCGCCACAGACAACCAATCCAGTGACCAGTCCGCCGTCAAGCGCGAACAGACCCCCCAGCAGATCCCCAGCGGCGTCCAGACGTCGAATACCCCCAGCCAGATCCCCGGCATGGGTAACAACTCGGGAGGGGGCGCGAACGACGCGCTCTACATCGGAGATCTGCAATGGGTGTGTGGCGACTTCGGTTTCATAGCATATATGCTGACCCTCGTGCAGTGGACGACCGACGAGGACCTGCGTCAAGTCGCGCTCAACGTTGGGGTGAACATCGACCACAAGTATATCACTTTCTCGGAGCATAAGGTCAACGGGAAGAGCAAAGGGTGCGCATATATGCGTCTCGATCGTGTTCCCCCCGCCTGATCGTATACCAGGATCGCATATATCGAGTGTGGAAGCCATGAGAACGCTGCGGCTATCAAGAACTGGTTCGACAACAAGTGCGTACCCTCGCCACGTACTTCACGGATGGACACTGATAATCCTTCTCCTTCTCAGTGACTTCCAGAACCGGCGCGCCAATGCGTCGTTCACCTCTTCTGCACAAGGCAATCCGTTCCGCACCCTTCCCAAAGGTACGCTCGCCCTCGATTCATCGCGTGCCACAATCACCTCACCCTCCCTCGCAGAGCCTCCCCCTCGCGAGCTCCGTCAAGGCGGCGTCCGCGGCAACTTCCGCGGCGGCAACATGGGTGGCGGGAACATGCGCGGCAACATGATGCGCGGCGGCATGGTCGCCCCCAATATGCCCCCCGTCGGCGGGATGGCGCCCATGGGCATGCCCCCCATGAACATGATGGCCAACATGATGGGCATGGCGAACATGATGGGCATGGGCGGCGGGTTCAACGGGCGCGGGGGCATGGGCGGGCGCGGCGGCGGCATGATGGGTCGCGGAGGCATGATGGGCGGCGGCATGGGTATGGCTTCCTAGATTACCGTGACTGGCCAGTATGTTCTTACCTGTGAATGATGTTGTAGGTGGTGCTATGGGCCGGGGCGGCTTTGGCATGCAGGGGCACTTCAATCCGGCGTTCATGGGTGGCGCTGCGGCGAACGCAGGGAACAACGTGGACGGGCCGAGGAAACGCTTCAAGATGGAGCAGTAGGCCATTGTGCGGCAGGATAGGCTATCGACCGGCGGGTGCGCCACTGTCCGGTGGCATAGGCAGTGACCGGGACCGACGACCCAATCCTTTCAAGATGGACGAAGGGACGCGCTGCAAGATGGGCCAGTAAGGAAGTATAGGGATTTTAGAGGGAAGCAAAATGAAGGACATTTCATCGCGTTATCTATCGTCTATTCAATGTTGTTTGCTGTATTTATTTGCTGTCTTATGGGGTCTGTATACGGACTTCAAAATGAATGCTCGATGGACACGAAAACTGCGTTCCTTGCCTGACCTCTACGAACTGGCTTCTGTCAGCTTCGGTGGCGCTCAAAGTCATCCCCTCTCACTGCTTTTCTTTTATGGCGGTAAAGACGCTTTCACTGTTGGCTGAAGGCATGGGTCGTCAAAGCATGTGGCGACCAATCTATGAATTTTGTGATCTCCTACTCGATACACAAGTAGTACGCGAGACATTATGCTACACTAGCATGACCGCCACTCATCCGTCCGTCCCTAAGGAAAATCTACTTCGACGTCCACGCGCGCGCCGGCAACAACGACGCGACGTACAGCGATACAACGCTCGTGCCGAGCAGCACGTAGTATACCATCCACCCACCGAGGTAATTGTGCTTTATGGACAACGAGAACAGCGAGTTCGCGGCTGCTGGCCCGATGGCGCGCATGATGGAGACGGACATCTGGCAGAGGCCGCTGGGGAGGCGTAAGCACTCAGAGCTCTTAGGGACGAGGGAACGGGATACGTACTTGGTCGCGCCCAAACTTGCGCGATTTGGCGATGCTGCCGAGATGAAGATGAACACGGCGCCTGTACAAGAGTCAGTTCCCCAGTGACTGCGAAGCTGATACTTGCAGAGACTCACCATAAGACAGACTGATGAGAAGAGACAGCACGATCTGCAATCCAACGAACACCCAGACCATGGCAGAGTACCCCTCGGCCTTAGCGTACAAGCTCATTAGAGGGAACAACATGATGATTGGGATGCTGGCGGCGATGCCAGCGATGAACGTCTTCTTCGAGCCGAAGTGATCATGGATCCTAGCGAAGAAGAAGATCTAGAGGGTGTCAGTCCTCCGGAGCATAGCCAAGGGACGCAGCTTGCCTGGAAGATACCATTCAAAATTCCGAACACCGAAAGGATTGAACCAATGTGGGCCGGTGGAAGCCCAAGACCACCTATGCTTGTCAGCGGTGATCAGAGAGAATTCGGGACGCACGCACCAAGCTCAATGGGCGTAGAGAAAAATAGCGGCTGAATCGCGCGATACGCAATATCTACGAGGGAGAGGAAAGCGTAGTTCATCCCGGCAATAATGACGCGGGGGATGATCAGCTTATTCAGGGGAACAGGTCGCTCGCTCTCGGGGATGTCATCGACAGGCTTGGGCGCGTCGATGAGGATGCCCTTGCTCTTGCGGGGGAGCCCGAGGTACTCTCCCCATGTCTGAGTCGCCTTCGAGGTTTCCTTGAGGTGGAAGTACACCACAATCCAGGCGATGGCGGAGAAGGTCGCGGGGACGGCGCAGGGAAGGAAGTA
Source organism: Pleurotus ostreatus/Saccharomyces cerevisiae fusant (assembly GCA_024196135.1). Lineage (NCBI taxonomy): Eukaryota > Fungi > Pleurotus ostreatus/Saccharomyces cerevisiae fusant. The sequence goes on along the minus strand of JAMQCK010000071.1, from coordinate 19,910 downwards.
CGGGTACTCCTTCAATAACTGGAAGCGCCCGAAGACGGAAGGGAATTGTTCGGCGGGGTGTGAGAGTGCGCCTCCGATAACTGTCGCGAGGTCAGCAGGTGGCGACGAAGCGGTTAAGGGCTACGTACTGGGACCGAGAGTACCACCTGTAGACCAGGCTATCGGCATGTAGGCATACGCCTGAACCGGGTAAGATACATCTAACTGAAAGCGGGCCGACTTACCACTGCGATGTTCGTCTCGTCGGTCATTTCGGCCATCATACTAGCGATAGGTCAGTCGCGAGATACAGAACCTTCCAGGGAGTACACGGTACCTCTTGATCACGCCAATGTTCCCGTCTGCGACGAGTTAGTCACGGGGGAATCATGTGAGATGGCGTACGCACTCAGTGCACCGTTGAGTCCCCGACTGAAACGAGCGAGCTTGTCAGGAGGGCAATGGGGTATGGTGGGCGTGGTGCGTACCTCAATACCAGACCGAGGAACGTTTTCGAAAGTCCGAAGCAGTACATGGAGAGGGATAGGCCGAGTAGCCCGATGAGGATGACAGGCTTGCGTCCTACGCGATCCGAGGTCCGACTCCAGTGCAGTACAGTCATGGCCTGCGTGAGGAAGAACAGGGATTGCTGTCCACGGGTATCAGTCAGTGAGGCCGAGTGATCGCGCGCAACAAGCTACGCACCAGAAGCCCGACATAGTGTCCGACCTTCGTCTCGTCGCCGTTCGTGATCCCAATGTCCCGAATGAGCTGGGGACTGGTCAGTGAGGAACGATGCGCGGCGGAAAGGACGCACCTGGGGCGTGAATGGGTAGATGACCTGACTCGTCAGCGGCTCGGCGAGCTGCAGGAAGAGTACGATGGAGAGCTGGCCGAAGTCGAGTGGGGTGCGCTTGGGGGCGCCGACCTGCAGCAGGGGAGTCTCCTCGTCGACGGCGGTCGCGGTCATGGCGTTCGTGAGTGGTCGTGAAAAGCAAGAACGGTGCGCGCGTGAGGGAAGACGGCGCGAATACCGCTCGAGGGGCCCTCTTCTACTTAGATCCGGGGTGCCGATATTTGATACTTCGTGAGTTGTAAAGAGAAGACCTGCCAGCTGCTGCTTGAGGTCACTGCGCGCCTCCTGCTCTCTCGGCAATCATGTTGTTCGGCCGACAGGTGCAGGTCGTTCCCGTATAATTGAGTACGATCGTCCATGGCGAGGCTGATAGGCGGGTGCTCAGCAAAAGTTGGAGGGTACACGGTAGACTCTGAAGCGCCGACGCGGATCTGCGGACCGCCAGATAACCCGCAAATGCCGCCGGTTGACGTCAATCAATCTTCGACCACCCGCGGCGAGAGAACAATGGCCAGCACGTGAGGATAGGTTCAATTGAGCAACCCATGGGAGCCCATGGGACGATCTGGACCGGACCACATCCTCAGAGGCAGCCAAAGCCAGTAGCCAGTGCCATCGATGGGTGTCCTGATCATAGCGGCATAGAAGAGCCCCAAGCCGACTTGCAAGACGTACAGTGCTCTACTTACGTGCTATCCCGGAAAGGTGTCAGCCGCCTTCATCATCAGTAAGTTTCCTTGATCCTGCCCTACTGTAGGATAAAGGTCATTCAGAGGAAAGACACGGGAAATAGTGACCGAGTACGTCAATGAGAACTGGGGTCGGTAAGGTCAAGGACCACTTACGAAGGGGAAGGGACCACGTCTCCTCTATAAAGAATGGGTTCGGGTATGTGTCTCCTGGTGCGATGCAAGACGAAATGGTTGGCAGATCTTGAAGTCAAGGTCACGGTTGAAGTTCAGAAGCGACGCCACTTGACGCCACTGAAGTTTCGGCAATCGCCGAAGGCGTCCACAAAACGCACATTTTCTCTTCCGATACAATCACAATCATCGGCGTCCAATTACTGTTTTTCCTCCGCATCCTGATGCACCTCAAGGAAGGACGGTCCAGACAAACGTCGTAGACAAAGTGGATGCTGTAAAACAATCTTTGCTGATGGTCCTTCCTCTGGTTGAGGACTGAGGACGCAGGATCACCTAAGAGATCCGACATGCTTTTCTACGCCCTGACCCTCTTCGTCGTCTATTCGATTCTGTCACCGACTTAATTCAGCGAGTATGCTCTATGAGAGTTTGTACCCCCTTTCGCTTTGTGGCCGACGAAGAAAACCCTGGTAAAACAAGTCACCCCGTTGTATTGATTCCTCTTTTGGAGGACGTCTTGTTCCTGTTGCACATGCTGCAGTTCAGCTCGGCAGTGGGTGACGCTGTAGAGATAAAGGCGAGGCTGAGGCTTTCATCCTTCACCAGCTGCATCGTCCATGCAATCGCTGACTCGTTGCAGTTTTGCGCGACCGTTCTGTTTGGACCTATGTTCGGCTCGTGCCTTTCTTCCGAAGGATTAGGGCGCCCGAACGTGCGACATAGCATTATGCAAGTACGGTGATTACCGTACATTCGTAGGCTCGCACCCAGGGAACCGACAATGGCTGCCTAAAATACTGTACCACTGTACTTGTGTATTCATTAGGAGATGATCCCGAATTCATGATTACCGAGCGCCGCAGGCTTCGACGATCCACGTCCTGATTATTGCCATAACAGAAGCAGTGAAAGAGGGGAGGCCGATAACAATGAAAGCCAGTCCGAACTGAGCAACTTGACATGTTGCCGAACGGCATTCACGGTGCCCCTGTCCAAGCGCGGCAACTGCCGATGGCCCTATTCTTCTCTCGACGGTCATAGCACGGGCCCGCGCACTGCCGTCCACACCTCTTCCTTTCACCCTCCACGCCACTTATTGGCCACCCTCGCTTTCTTGGTCCGGCACGATGACCAGCTTTGCGGATCTCCTTCAACTAGCGCATACACAGACGCAGCAGGCCGAAAACCAGGTACAGGCCGTGCTCGCAGAGCGCAAGCGCAAGGAGGCGGAGAAGCGGAAGCAAGAGGAGGAGCGCGCGCGGAAGGAGCGGGACCTCGAGAAGCAGCGGATCCAGCGCAAGCTTAACGAGGAGCGCCGCGAGCAGGAGCGCCGCCAGCGCCAGGAGGAGGAGCAGGCGGCTAAGGAGGCTGCCCGGCGACGGCGGGAAGAGGAGGCGCGCGAGCAGGTCCTCCATGGGCTGAAGCGCGGCACAAGCACGACCAAGCGCCAACGACTCATCGAGGAGGACGAGGACGGCGCGAGCTCCTCCCGCGCGTCCTCCGCCGTGCCACTGACTCGCGAGGAGAAGCGCGAGCGCAAGATGCAGGCCGAGCTGCGGAAAGCGTACGGGCTGCCGAAGAGCACGAAGAAGGGCGCCGGGTACAGCAAATATGGCGCCCGGCTGCCCGGTGGCGCGATGGATATTGTGGACAATGGAGACGCCGCGGGCCCGCCGGGCATGTCGACGAAGCAGAGGCTGCTGGCAACGCCGATCGGGCTGACCAAGGTGTATCAGAACAAGCGGGACACGCGCACGACCTCGGAGATCATCGAGGCGAAGCAGCAGCCACACACGCTCAATGGCGAGGACGCGCGCCACTTCAACGACTGGTTTGGGTCGGGCAAGGACGCGCGGGGCTCGGGGTCAGCATCTCGTGAGTTGCCACATTCTTGTTTTCTCGTCCTTGCCACTGATCAATTGCCACTCAAGATGCCTCCTTATCTGGAAAGAAGTCTATGTCATCTCTACCACCCTCCCAGTCTACGTCCTCGAAGTCTTTGTCAGCGCCGCGCGCCGGTCAACAGAAATCCTCCACCAGCTCTGCAGCGCGACAAGGGCAGAAGCCCAGCAAGCGCCCACGCTCGCCTGCTCATTCTGAATACGACTCCGAGCCCGACGAGTACCGCAAGCCTCGCAAGAGACGTCCCTTTGATGACGAAGACCCTCTCAACGTGCAAGAAGAAATCTGGCGGCTATTTGGCAAGGATCGTGGTCGGTACGTCAATCGGGACGTTGAAAGCGACGACGACATGGAGGCGGACGCGATGGCTGTCGAACGCGAGGAGAAGCTTAGGTATGTCTCCTTCATCCTGATCCCTTCTTTGTCCATACTCATGACCCCGCAGCGCCCGTTTCGCTAAGGAAGAGGATCAACGGGCCGCGGAGGAGGAGCGCCGCCACGAAGAGGAGAAGCGGCGGCGTAAACTTATGAAAGAGAAGGAGAAACGGGGGAAGGCCTAACCTCGAGGTCTATGGACACCGCCGTCGGATGGACATCCTGATCGCAACCTATTCCCATGCATCTTCCACATATCATCCAGCACTATCCCTGCCATGCTTTCGCTATGTTGTCCCAGTGCCGCTTATGCATAACTAACCTCACAGATCTCTGTCGACTTGTATACGCATAGTATCTATACTTCCATTCCATCTGTTGTGGCAAACTATGGCATGAGGCATCCGCTACAACTTGATACCCTGAATCTGAAAGGCACGTACGTTGACGAGTCGGCAGTCAGCATGATGCACTTCGAGTTAGAGGCGGAGTCAGCGCGAGCCTTCCTGAGCACGACGGACTCGAGGAATTCGGCCGGAAAAGCGACGTCGTGACGTCATTCCCACGCCCCTCGGCGATGGTGGACGGAGACGCGTCGGATTCGCAGTTTGATCTGCTCGTGTTCGTTTCTTGGCTTGCTCTCGACTCTCATCATGGGCCTTTCGCGCGAGATTGTTAACATTCAGGTGCGTACTCCCCTCGAAAGCAGCGTTCAGTGCCCTCTGACGCCCTCCGCAGGTTGGACAGGTCGGTAGACGCGCATATCCCGTTTCGTAGACGCGCTCAAGGAAGGAGAACAGGCAGGTAATCAGGTCGGGGAGGCGTTCTGGCAGAAGGTGCTGGAGGAGCACAACTTGAACAATGAGGGGGTGCGTCGTGTGGCTAGCTTGGGCGTAGGACGCGCGCTAATCGCATGATCTGCAGCACTACAAAGGAGACCCGACGAACGATTCCATCCACTTGCAACGTGTACGCCCCAAGATCTTCCCTTCCCTCGGCGCTCCCCTCATACTCCTTCCTCCAGGCCGGCGTCTACTTCAGCGAGGTTGATACCACTGGCCCTACGAAGTATGTCCCTCGAAGCGTCCAGGTCGACTTAGAGGCCGGTGTTTGCAACAGGGTCAGAGCCTCGAGCTGCGACGCGACTAGGCATGCTGAGCGTCGTACAGATCAAGAATGGACCTATGGGTGCCTTGTTTAGACCCGACTCGTACATTTACGGCGAAGTAGGAGCGGGGAACAACTGGGCGAAAGGATGTACGAGCGCATCACGCCTTGGCTAGCGGCGTTACTGACCTTCCCTGATCAGTCTACACTGAGGGCGCTGAGATCATTGACAACATTCAGGTAAGCCTATAGTCGGTCAACGCCTTGGACGAGAGTGTTCAACGCAATGCAGGACGTCATCCGCAAGCAGAGCGAAGCTTGCGATGCGTTGCAGGGCTTCCAGATCGTGCATTCGCTTGGTGGTGGCAGTGGTGCCGGTCTCGGGACCCTCCTGCTGTCCAAGCTTCGAGAGGTATAGCGTTCATCCACGTCGGAGGGTGTCATCCTGACATGGTTGCTTAGGAATACCCGGACCGCATGATGTCGACCTTCTCCATCCTTCCTTCCCCCAAAGTTTCGGAGACGGTCGTCGAGCCGTATAACGCCATGCTGTCCATGCACCAGCTTGTTGACAACAGTGACCTGACGATCTGCATCGACAACGAGGCGCTGTGCGTTGCTTGTACCCTCTTGAGAATCACTCGTTTACCGTCACGCCAGGTACGCTATTGTCGAGCGCACTCTCAAGATCAAGCAGCCCAAGTTCTCCCACTTGAACGAGGTAACTTCAATTTCTATTCGTCTCTGCATCCACTCCTAACATGAAACCCAGCTCATCTCGCGTGTTATGTGCGGCGTCAGCACAAGTCTGCGGTTCCCTGGTCAGCTCAATGGGTAGGGCTCCCTTCGTGTCCAATCGATCCCCTGCTGATTCCCAACAGTGACCTCCGCAAATTGGGCATGAATCTTGTGCCGTTCCCCCGAGTATGCTTCCAAAAGCTTTGTAGCATGCGGCATTTCTGACCTCTCATGTAGCTGCACTTCCTCATGCCGTCGTACGCACCGATCTTCAACACGGAGGCGCAGAAGTACACGCGACTCACGACTGCTGACTTGACGTCTGCGTACGTCTACAAGTCTCCTCTTGTCTCGTCAACACAGACTGACTGCTCTGTAGCCTCTTTGACCGCCATAACTTCCTCGTCGCTTGCGACCCGCGGTTCGGGTGTGTATCCTTCATCCTCTAGACCATGCCTGGGTGGCTAAGCGACACCCTTCATCCAGCCGCTACCTCACCGCAGCGACCATCTACCGCGGCAACGTCGCCTCCCGAGAAGTAAGTTGAGCCACACCCGACACGCCCCTGCCACGCTAACTCTGCCCGCCACAGGCTGAAGTACGTCCTCGTTCGCTAGTGTGATCGGGACGTGGGCTGACCAGGCTGTCTATACTAGGTCGCCGTGCACGACTTGCAGGTGAAGAATGCGCCGCAGTTTACTGAGTAAGTAGACCGCCTATCAGTTATGTGTAGCGGGGACTGAAGCTGTGATAGGTGGATCCCGGACAACGTGTCGGTGTCGCTCGTGTCTGTGCCACCGGCGGGTTTGACGCAGGTCGGTGTTTGACATTCAATTTGCCTTGCCCTTGTGCTTACGACCATTGCACAGGCTGCGACTTGCCTCGCAAACTCGACGTCCATCCAGGAGCTTTTCCAGCGGACCGCGGAGACGGTACGCTACCCTGGCATACCGTCCTCATCTGTTCTAACTGTCTACTAGTTCTCCGTCATGTACAAGCGCCGCGCGTTCTTGCATTGGTATGTTGGAAGCTGCGCGCCGGTGTCAAGCTTGACTAAGTGTTTTCCAGGTATACCAATGAAGGCATGGACGAGATGGAGTTCTCCGAGGCCGAGTCGAACACCCATGACCTGATGTGCGTTCTCTCTCGCTCACACCCCTTGCACCTTGACCGATCATTTCCCTGTAGCTCTGAGTATCAGCAGTACCAGGAAGCCAGCGTGGAAGACGAAGAGCAGTACGAAGAAGAGGGCGAGTATGAAGAAGAGGCCGCCGACGAGGAAGAGCAATAAGACGAAGCCGACTAATCTGCTTCTCTTTCCGACTATCGAATTCGACCATGTATCAACTTGCTTTATATGTTCTTGCTTAACGCTTACTTGTTCTTACTTAACGCACTACTCCACTAACGATACGGCGATCGACTGACGGCTTCGCAGTCGACCTTGACCAACGCTCGACAGTCGAATATCGACTCGCTCTAACCTTCGTTCGCTTTGCATGACCACAATCTACCGTATATATCTAATGCTTGCTTGTCTGCTTCGTTGTCCACGCTCCTTTGATCTCTGATACCACGATTTATGCTCCTCTGGCAGTGGATAGCTAATCGCGTACACAGTCTAGTCCGTACACCTATCTATAATGGAGTGCTATTCGTGGCGCTCGCCTGACGGGTGGCAGGGTGCGAGACTTGAAACGAAGGTGAGGTCTTCTATCTCGTTGTTTATCTGACGTCCAGGTAGCCGTTGCGAGCTCAAGTCGCCGACTCGTGCGTATTGCGCGTATGGTCGGGCTCAAGCAGGCTGCCCGATGCCACCTTCGCCCCCCGATATGAGCTTATAGGGTGCCAAATCCCTCATTTCGCCTCCGTCCTGTCGGCCGATGCATATCGAGAGGCGCTGATTCGTCCCTGAGGTGAGGCCTTCGTTCACGAAGAAGACGTTCTGATATGACTGAGGCGCAGGCGAACCCCAGCACCAGCGCAACCCGAAGCCACGATCTTAACGATATGAGTGGCGATAGCCCCCGTTAATGACCTGCCCCGCACGCCCCCACCGACCTCGACCCTCCTCTCTATGCGCTGGTCATACGTATAGCCTGTTTTCTCGAGCGAAGGAAGCCTCCCAGTGAGCCTGCTGACGCCTCTGCGGGGCGGCTCTATGGTTCGCCCAGCACTATATTCTCGCCGTGCACCCTTTATTCCCACCCTGATTAGTCGACGGCGCAGGGCTGAGGTGGCGACGCGTCCTCGGGGTCAATCAGGTGAACGCCATGTCCTGTTATCGTCGTTTGAGGGTGCGGCATTTGACACGGCATTCCTGGAGAGCCGGAGAATCCACGGTAAAACCGGTCCGCGGTGGAAGATGCTGCGTCGAAGGATATAAAGACGGGGCGGCGCGCGATGGCGCGAATTCGGTATCGATCATTGCTCGTTGACGCAACTATGGCCTCGCAGGACTTTACTAGTGACCTCCCGCCGCAGTTTGCGGCGTTGAAGAAGGAGATTGCGGACTCCATTCCTGACTTTGAGAGTAAGGCGACGCGCGCGTGGGGCGAGATAATCGCAGAGCTCGCCACCGTCACGGAGGAAGTGACGAAGAAGGGCTCAAGCGTATGTCTCCTTCTTTCTTCTGCTTCTGCATGTTTCTTGTACTAAGTCTATCTCCTGTAGTACATACCAGAAGTCGAATTCTCCGAACTGGAGAAGCTTTCGAAGGAGGACATCGACAAGATCAAGCGCATTGGCTCCGTTGTGATACACAACATCGTTCCTGACGAGGATGCGAAGAAGTGGAAGACTGACTTGGACGAGTTCGTGAAGGCGAACCCAGACGTAGGAGGTGGGCGCGTGCGACGCGTCAGGTTGATAACCGTGCTGACTTCTGGTTTATAGGCTTCCCGGAGGACAACAAGCAATTCTTCGAACTCTTGTAAGTGTTTTCTTGATTAGATCTATACGGGCGGACATGGCTCATGAGCTGGCACAGTTGGACGAAGTCCCAAGTACGCGCTCGTGCGCACCCCCAAATGCTCGCCGTGACGACATGGCTGAACAACATCTTCCACATCGACGCGACGGAGGGCGTCGACCTCAACACGCCTCTAAGTTACGCGGACCGCTTCCGCATCCGCCACCCGGGTGGCTCTTGGACAAGGTGTGTCGGTCTTGGTTCCATCCTTTCGTCTCAGTATTCACTGGAAATCCAAGGTTCCCTCCGCACGTCGATGGTAACTGTTGTGCATTTATCTTCATTGACTCCATTGGTTGAGACTGCTGGCAGGTGGCGCTATCGAGCGCTGGCAGGATGAGAAGTTCAGGGCGTGCTTCGCGGATGTGCTCTCGGGAGAGTGGCGCAAGCATGACCCCTACGATTTGAAGGACCGCTTGTACGCAAAGGCTTCCCTGTACGGCCGTCCGAACCAGGTGAGCTACGAAGCTTTGAATGTTCGGAATCAGACTGAGCATTTTCCAGTGCTCAGGTATACTGTGCTAAGACTGCCTTCAGCCGTGGCTAAACGTGCTCGTAGTTCTGAGGACATTCCAAGGCTGGCTTGCCATGACGTACGTAGCCCCTTCCAGCCATTTCCCTTTTACAAGACTAACGTTACTTGAAGGGAAATTGCGCCTCACAATGTAGGTGTACTCCAGGAGGCGTAGCCATCGCTGAGCTCAGGTCAGGGCACGCTGAGGGTGTTCCCTGATATCCTTCTGTCTAACTGCGTAAGTCGTGCTCAAGAGTTAGTTGATCGCTCGTCTGAGATATTCAACAGTATATCATCCTCCGCCCCTTCTTCAAGCCACTGGTCGACCCCACATCGCCAGAAGCACTGGACGCGAAGAACTGGGCATTCGGTGCGGCTGCCTCGACGCTGTCAGCGTATACCACATACTCACGAATTATCCCAGACATCTCCTCAGCGAACTTCCCCGGCATCTTCGCACGGGACGGCGGCTACAGTGGCCCGCGTCCAACGCCATACTACCACCCGCACCTCGCCCTTGACAAGACGATGATCTCTATTCCGGCCGTCAAGCCTGGCGACGCTGTGTTCTGGCATACGGATGTGATCCAGTTGAGTGCTTGCGCGTCCGCCAATCTACCAGTAACTGACCAACGCTCCTCAACCCCGTCAGCTCGGTCGAGGAGGATCATGTTGGGACGGAGGACTCCGCCGTGATGTACATTGGCGCGGTGCCGACGACGCCAGGGAACCTGAAGTACCTCGAGCGCCAGAAGGAGAGTTTCGTCAATGGTGTCGCGCCTCCGGACTACCTGGAGACGTACGAGAGCAACTTCATTGGCATCGGGAAGGAGGAGGACGTTACTGGTACGGAGGGGCGGCGTGCTATGGGATTATCTGCTGCGTGATGTGATGCGAACTCTGTACATTCTACTCCAGCATGCGACTTTGAGTCTGTACACCAATGTGATATGTAGCTGAAATATTCGAGATGAGAAGCCTTTCTTTAGCTGAATATTTGTGTTAGGCTTATAAGGCGCTCATACAGTAGTTGACATCGCCGCTTCTCATGTATAGGAGATACGTTGATATGGAGAACGTCTTCATAGTCAAGGCGCCAAGACAACAGCCATCCCTGCTTCCTTCCTTCCCCCGGGCGAAAGACGCTGGCGGCACGTGCTGTCACGCTCCTCTGCCCTTTTTCGGCAGGAGCCCACTCCCGCGCCGTCTGAGACGTCTTTCTCGTTTTACTCCCGCCACCCGTCATCGTCGGCTCGCGCTCGTCGTCTGCCTCCGTCGCCCATCCATTTCATCTCCGTGCCCCTCCCCAGCACCCCCTCCCTATTCGCTTGGGGCCCTCGTTTTCCTGGCCCCCGATTAATGGATCGTCGAGTTTAACTGGCGCGTCGTCGAGTTTAACTGGCGGGCGCGTCCCCTCGCCGCCGCGCCGCCGTCCCTCGCCGTTGCCGACCATTCCGGATGCTGACGACGATCGTTCCAGAAATGAGTGGAGGCGATTGGTCGAGCATGGATCGGCCTTGGCCTTAGGAGCTGTCACCGATCTCCGCGACGTCGAAGTCGACGACGACGCCCAAGAGCGCAAACGCGACAGCATCAGCCCTGCAGCCCGCGTTGGGACCATCGTCCTCGCCGCCGTCTTGGCCGCCTTGTTCATCTTCGGCTTCATCATCTATCGCTTCGTCCTCCCCTGGTACAAGCACGTCGTTGCCCGCCGCCGTCAGCGCAAAGCCGACTTTCAGCTAGAGCGATTGGCCCGCCTTACAATGCCTCGCGCCGCCAGCGCCCGCCAACAACAAGAGGACGATGCGTCCAAGCTATACCCCCTACCGAAGGGTCTCACGGACGATTGCCGCGTGCCCAATGAGCACGGCGTCGTCGACGCGCAGGGCGACTTCATGGTGGAGCTGCACTCGCTGTAAGTAATGCCCGTGTCTTCTATCTCGTCCCTATGCAATGCCCCGCCGCCTTTGATCATCTTACTGATACCCACTGCAGCAATACGCTGCAGCGAGAGCCCCTCGTGGACATCTGCAGGATCCTGCTCGATGGCCGAACACTTCCGGACGGCCCGGTCAAAATCACGAAGAGGCTCAGCAAGCCCAAAGCTCGGGAGATGCTGAAATGGTTAAGTGAGGGTGGACAGGCCAGGTGGAAAGAAGTGTGCGTCGCCAATCTGTATCCTTTCTTGCGTTCGATCACTCACAACTCACAGGGCCAAGCCCAACAACGTGCGAAGCCACAAGGGACCTCGTAGCAGCGCCGCGAACCGCAAGAAGAAACCGTCAGAAATCATGAGGGAAGACATGCTTGTTGAGCAACCGAGCCAGCAATTGGGGACCCGCCCCGACTTGCGCATCGCAGCTGACTTGGCGCTCATGGACCAGGCGGTCAGTCTCAATCTCCATTTCTCTCTTCGTACGTCATGTTCACAACTTCAAAGATCATCCACGGCTGCGCACTGGCGCGTAAGGATCCCAAACTCGACCCTGCTGGGCGACCCATTACGCAGGCAGCTGGGCGACCCATTGCGCAGGCTAGGGCTAGACCGTCCAGCGAGTTTGTCGATCCATCCATCATGCTATCCTCTGTAAGCCCGCTGTAGCTTTGTCTACAAAATCCCTCATTCACGCCTGTGACAGCCGACAAACACCGTTGCGTCCAGCGGCTTGACTTCCTTGGCTAAGCCAATCGTGAGGCTCCCTCTTACCCAAACTCAGAAGCTTGCTCATCTCGCATCAGAGCCATGCGGACGCTCTAGAGGCCCTCAGGATGCACGGAGTGCGTTAATCTCCTGGACACTTTGCAGCCGTACTGACACAATCTCAGTACACAGAAGAGATGATCGCCGAGATCAAGGTCATGCCCGGTCGATTGCACTCTCCCGCGGAGAACGCCATGTCTGTCGAGGCCACTACAGAGGTCCTGTCCTGGGAGCAGGAGCAGGAGACCGGCAACGTGCAGCCCGATGCTGCGACCGCTAACTCTGGCGGTCGCCACGACGGATGGCCTTATCCCCCGACATCGTCATGCTCGGCGCCGGCATCGACGTCAATGCGGCCGTACTCTCGCTTGCCATCCTCCTCATCTCTCGCGACGCAGAGCTCGGCCTCTGAGTACTCGCTAGGCTCTCTAGACCACTCGATGCGTGAGCTGCGTATGGACACCCCTCCGGCAGCGCAAATTAGGTCTGTTTCGTCTTCGTCGTCGGCCTCCGCCTCCTCTTCCGTGGTGTCGCACTCGTCCTCCCTGCTGGAGACCACGGCGAGGATGCCATCATCGACCCATGCGGTTTTTCCTGGCTCGACGGCGATACCCGGCTCCATGGACGTCATGTTCATGCCTCGTACGCTGAAGCTACGAAACGGGGAAATCCTGACGTTCTGCCACAACGACTTGCCTAAGACGCTGCAGTTCCTCTCGTTCGCTAACTGCATTGCGTTCCTGAACGCCGTTTGGGGCCCCACTTGGGCACAGTTCAAAGGCTACACCACCGACCAAATTCGGTTCGTCCTGCTGGGGCATGCGATACCCCTTGCGATGTGGCTAGACGTGTATGAGGGGCACCCGCATCGCAAGGAACTGCGTGGGCGCCTTGACGTATTCCAGGTCAGTCATCATGTGGCTCTGCCTTTTTAAGTGACTGACACCAGTGAAAGGCAGTAGTCGCTGCTTACCGCCAGTACGAGTCAGAAGAAGAGTTCAAGCAGGCCTTTCCTGTCGCACAGCGGCGCTATACAGACGCGCAGAAAGCAGGTCGACAGTGGCGGAACGAGATGGCTACCGCCTTCGCCGCCCGCGTCAAGGCCGCCATCGGCCACACATTCACTCTCCAGAGCCCATACGCCATCTTGAGGAAGTATGCCCAGCAGGGGCACCTGCAGCCGAACTTCGACGCCCAGCTGCTGCAGGAGATCAACGACTTCCATTGCTTTGTTTGACATGCTTTCGACGGTTTGCTTGTTACATGGACAAGGCAATACGCGTACTTTCCCTGTGACTTGGACATTGCTTGAACTCCGTGTCGTACCTGCTCGTGTAAGACCTCCCTAGACTTCGTCCAGCTTCAATCTATACTTTTGTATGTATCTTGATGTATGACCCCAGTATTTCCTACAGTATAGTACTACTTCTTGTGTGCCCCAAAATTTCTTGTACTCAAAAGCACTTACTTGCTGAATCTTAGCAATCCAAAGTTGAACGTGCTGCCCTCTAGCAAGTACTTCCTTCAGTAATGCAAGCCGTACCCAGGGCTGCATGCGAGCGAACAGATTTGTTCTTAACTTGATTGGAAGACAGTGTCGAAGCCGAGCTTCCACGCGCGCACAAATGTGGATATCGTCGCATTCCGCCGCCCCATTGTTCTCGCCCTCTGACATTCCAAAGCGTCCGCAATCGCCGCCATCGCCTCCCTGCCCCTCAGTGCCCTCCTCTTTGGCTTTACAGACACCGGCGCATGCGCGCCCAGCGAGAGCGCCAGCTGAATGAAGTACCTCAGCAGGCGTGGCACGTCTTCGCCCATCTCGGACGCCAGTGACGAGCTTGGGGCGTTATCGTTCTCAAGAGCAGCGTCCGCATGGGCAGAGAGCTAGGCGACCTGGGCAGTTGGCGGGTTTGACCTGCACTGGCAGGTCCAGGGTTGGGATGCATCTAGTGGGGCGGTTCGTACGCGTAGGTCATTGACATCGTAGTACCACGCAAGTGGCCAAACGGCTGCGTGCACCGAACCATACAAACGATACCGGCGTGCAACTGAGAGATCGAGCCAGGCGAGCGAGATGTGCGACGTGATGCTGGGCGCGAGCCTCGTGCTCAGATGCGGAGGGGAAGGAGGAAGCAGCAGCGTGGCATGGCAGAGCCGCAGAACAACTGGTCCCTGGAACGCGTGGCGCGGGCGGGGCGGGGAGGGCGGTAACTATGGGTGGCCGCTGGATTTCGGCTTTGTGAACGACAGAGGGGTGAAGCGGTGTGCGCGGATGGAGGGCATGTCACCATCGGTATGGATTGCGAGAAGGGTTGAGCGCGTACGAGCCAGCGTCGTTGCCGTTAGCAAAGACGTCGGTCTGGACGCCTATGCATACCTGTCAGACAGAGTTGACAAAGGATGTCAAACTTGGACTTACCGTACGCGAAAACAAACCGGTCGTCGTAGGCAGGAGATGCTCACTCGCCGTGCGCCTGCTTGCAGTTGTTGATGTTGACTTGAATGCTGTCAATACCGTCTGCCTGATGCTAGACCGTGGACTGCTTGGCGCCCTCCATGCACGTGGAGTCGCCCCTCTCACAGTACAACGGCGCCAGGGGCTTCAGGAGGGTGCGCTGGCTGGTCGCGCCGATGACCTTGCAGCGGTAGGCGTAGAAGATCACGTTCGCCTCACCGCAGCCGTTCGAAATCTGGCTTTCGGTGCAGATGCAGCGGCCGTCGGAGCACGCGGGCAGGTCGGGGATGCCATACTCATAGTCGACGGTAATCCACAGCGCGTGCTGGTTGACGGAGAAGACGACCATTCGAGGCCAACGTCGTCCATATCGGACTTGTAGGGAATCGCAAAGGCGGAGCGGGCAGCCATGGAGATAGCGCCGCCCGTGGCGCTGTAGCCTTCTGCGATGGTAATGATGGAGCGATCGACGACGGTAGGCGCAGCGGGTGTAGGCTCGGGTTGCGAAATGGTGTCGCTGGCATGACGGCTGCTGGGGCGGTGGGCGCCACGGTACGCCGCGTCGTGCGCTTCTGAACCGACACCAACGGCTGCTCCAGCGAGTCAAGCGAATCGCCGATATGCTGGGTCTCGCTCCTATCGCTTTGCAGGAACGGACTGGGGTACCGCCACAGATAGACGGTCCATTCGAGGGGTAAGATGGGCATGTACTTGTCGCTGATGCGTATTTGGGCACGCAAGACGCCCAGTTCTTGATGCGGACGAACGCCCGGCTGCAGTCGTTGTATCGCGAGTCGCAGACGTGAAGCGGACGGCCGGAGTACCCGTGCGGCGGCCGAGGGCGTCCTCTGGGCGTGGCGGGCTGTAGAATGCAAGGCGACTTTCTCGTTGACGTCGGGAAAAAAATGATCGGCGAAGTGGCCTGGAGGATAGTCAGAATAGGCGTGTTTTACGAATGAAGTTGAGCTTACTCGTCATGAAGACTTCGCTCTCAGGAGCGAGTGAAAGGTCTGTACAAAGTTGATGTGTTCTGCGCGTGGATGTTCGGCGAGTCAACACAGCTGGGCTCTTTCTGCAGGATGCGTTAGGTGGTGCCACTTGTCAATGATTACAAGGCGCGCACTATGTTGAACGTTGTAGCCTGTCAGGCCATCGATGAAGCCTGTGTAGAACTTGCCATCCCAGCCGTGATTGGTTGTTTTCCAAGAGACCGTATGTGGCTGAGGATGACGCTCAGCGCACCACGGACGTCGTAGGTATCTACTTTGGCAGCCCGAACGTCGCCAAAGTTCAGCTCAATCTCATCCTCTTCCACGCCGTCAGGTTCGGGTCGTAGTACGATGGCTGTTACGTCGACAGAGGCGAGTTGCTAACGCGCGAGAACAAAGAAGAGATTGACAGCGAGCTTGATTTGGTGCAGAGTGGTATCGACGACGAAGTCAAGGCGTAGCTCGTTCTCGGAAACTGCTGTGGGCGATTGCAGAGACTACGTCCGTCGATATAAGTCAAGTTTGGGGGTGAGGCTGCAACAAAGAACGAATTAGCGCTTTCTAGGAATGTTCATATCTCTAAGGGAAATTACCTTTGGTACTGCAGCGCAATGGCCGGCTCGTCCAGGCCTTCCACATGCACCTGCTTAACCTAGGCCTCGAGTTGAACACAGTATGCTCTCAAGGGCTCAGCCTGCGCCATAGCGGCTTCGGCGGCCTCCTTCTGCTCCTCCGCTCAGAGGGTTTCGTTCTCGATGGCGTCCATCGAGTTCTGCATTCCCTCCGTCTGCTCATCAAGCTTGACTTGCGCGCCTGCCCTTGCCTTCATCACCGTATGTATCGCGCTCAGATGCGCTTTGCTGGCGCGCAGCTTCGCCTTCTTTTCCTCATTCTCCAGTCGTGACAGCTGGTTCTCCTCCTCAGAGGGCTGACTATTGTCCTCGCGTACCGGTCCTTTGCTCGTCGCTCGAGGTACACATGCGTGAGTCTGTGTATTAGATACCTCATACATTACTGAAGTAGAAGGATCGTCTGGTGAAACAGAAACCTTGGATCGCGTCCGCAGCGGGCTGCTTTTGCTCGAAGGAGGCGGTAGATGCATGAGCGTCATCGAACTAATAAAGCATCGTTAGCTGAAAGGGTCAGAAGCTATAACGTAAGGTACTCACCTCCATCGACATTTCCGACAACCACTGTGCGTGCTGCACCTTGTACTTGCCGAAGCTCCCCTTCAACCGCACGATCGTCTCCGCGTCCTCATTCTTCGCCGCCTTCAACAAGTTCACCTCCTACTGTG
The DNA here is from genome assembly GCA_024196135.1 of Pleurotus ostreatus/Saccharomyces cerevisiae fusant. NCBI lineage: Eukaryota > Fungi > Pleurotus ostreatus/Saccharomyces cerevisiae fusant. The sequence goes on along the minus strand of JAMQCK010000071.1, from coordinate 3,160 downwards.
CGGCCGCCAACACAGCCGTCGTCTGCTCGAGTATACCGGCCGGCGAGGCCGCGCGCGCGTGCTCCGTCTCGGCGAGCTTGTTTGAGGTGGCGAGCCCCTCCCGGGCGTCACCGTACTGCTGCCGCGACATCTCGAGGTAGGCATAGACGGAGGCGACCTGAGCATTGCGGTCCGCAATGGCAGAGCGGAGCTTGATGTTGGTCTTCTCGGAGGCATCGAGGTGGGTGTGGAGGTGAGTGACCTTGGTGATCTCATCGTCTCGCTCCTTTGTCATGGCCACGGCCTCCTCGCGCGGGGTCGCTAGAGCAGTCTCGAGCTCTGCGACCTTCGCATGCAAAGCGGAGACCTGCTGCTCCAATGACGAGACCAAGCTCGCAAACGCGTTGATCTTGTCCTGCAGCTCCTCCGTCTCAAGCGCCCTCGTAGCCAGCTGAGCATCGCAATCAGCGAGCTGCACACCCACAAGCTCCACCTGGTCCTTCAGCTCATTGACTTCCTCCTCCAACAACTGCGACACCGCCTCCAGGTGCTCGCGCTCGCTACGCAGCTCATCCCGCTCCTCCTCGAGCTCGCGCATCTCCTTCTCCATCTCCTCCGCGGCGATGCGCAGCACCTGCACCTCTTCGCGAAACTGGCGCTGCACGTCGATCTCCGCGGCAAGCGTTCCTTCAAGCTCGCCAAGGAGGTGTGCGCGCTCGGCGTCCGTGGCTGCTAGCTGGAAGACCAACACTGCGTCAGAAGTATCGCAGCGCGCAGACGCGTGATGGAATCGTTGAATTACGCCGTCTGCTCGGCGACCACGATGTCCCTCGCAGTGGGGGTCTGCTGCAGCTCGTTCAGAGAGCCGCGCCAGAACCTGCTCCTGCTGAGCAACCGCCTCGTACTCCGCCTTCGCCTGCAACTCCGCAACTTCTTGATCCTTTGCGGCGACCGTAGCCTGAAAATCCACCTCCTGACGCTGCGCGTTCGCAACATCGGCCTCCAGTCCTGTGATGGCGTGCTCCCGGGGGACGGCCTTGTCCTCCAGCGCCTGCGCGCTTCGCTGCATGCAAAGCTCCGCGGCAGCGGAGGCATTGCGCACGTCCACCGGATCCTGGTTGAGTGCGCCGAGCTGCTTCTCGAGGCTGTCGACCTTCTCCTGCACGAGGCGCTCGCCCTGCGTGGGCTCGAAGAGAGATTCCTACGCAGGCGTGTATCGCGAGAGCCGACACTGTGCTCGTTGTCGAACGAAGCCACATTAAGACCCTCACGATGCTCATTGCCCGAATCACTAGGCGCAGGCGTGGGGCGCTTCGACAGGTGCGAGATGACGGAGCCCGACTAGGTGCGGGCCACGCCCATGGGTGCGCCGAGGAGGGTGATGCCGAGCAGGCGCTGCGCCTGCGTACGCAGAACGGGCTGTGAGAGAGGGATGGGCTGCTCAGGCGAGTTGGGCTCGGATATTCCAGCCGCGATGATCGTGGGTGTTGAGGGGCGGGTAGGCGCGTCCTCCTCCGCCTGCGCCGGCTGGTTGTCCATGATCTGTGCTGGCGACTCTTCCATATCCATCGAATCATTCGCGTAGGCGGCACCACTCGGGCGGCCAACGGCACTCGCAAAGCCGGGTGCGAGCTGCTGCTCTGCGACACGCTCGCGATGATGCTGGGTCTGCTCCCGTAGGCGCGCCTCGATAGCTTGACTGTCCTCCTCATCTGAGAGCTCCGAGAGCAGGGACTCGCTGTGCAGGGCTTGTTGGCGCTCTTGAAGCTCCTTGATCTTACTTGGTGAGCGGCTGAAATGACCATGTCAGAATGGATGCGGAACTCTAACGCAAAAATGGTCCCCCGTACCTCGACCTTGGTTATCCTCGACAGCGGCTTCGGCCCTTGCGACGCGCTTGGTTGGGCCATGAACTAGCGCGGAGCCCTCGTAGGACCCGCGGCGGAAGCCCTGGACTTGCGCGGGCCGCTGGTGGACCGACGCGGACACTTGCTAAACGCGTGCGGAGATGCTCTCGCCCACATTCGCCCTCGCGACACCGTCAAAGTGCAAGTTGGACTGCCAGCAGCGCTTGTAGGGGCTGTGCAAAACGAGGCGGAAGAACGTCTCTTGGTCGGCTTGGGAGGAGGGTGGGGTGGGCGCTAGCAGATTGATCTTGCATCATGCCGTTGACGGGCCTGCGAGACTCATCAGCCCTACGCATCGAGCGGGCTGCCGGCGCACCCACACTTCCATGAACTCGCCGGATAGACGGTGGATCTTGCACTGCTGCGATTGTGAGCCTTCGGTCGAGATCTACTTTCGATTCCGGCGCGACATACGTTGCGGTTGTGGTTGACTGCGTGCTGGATGTCAGTGACTGCGAAGGCGGTTAGGAAGTATGGGGGACGTACGCCAGAACTAGTCCCAGGGAAGCTGGTAGAGAGGGTAGCTGGTTGGGTGAGAGTTATGCCCCGACGGTCAGTTGGCGTTGAGGTTGCCTTCCTGTTTGATTGCGTCAGTGTCTGTTGCGCTCCTTATCGTTGACCACGTACGTTGGCACAGTACATGCCTGAGCCCCAGATGGTGCTGTGGGCGCGCACGAGGGCGGTAGAGGAAGAGGAAAGACGTGGCGAGCGGGAAAAGATAGCATTTGTGAGAGGCGCCCATTGTTGTTCTTCCAACTTGAATGAGCGCGAACCCTCAGCAAGCTTCTGGTCGGAGGTGGTACGCGCCGATGCACGCTTTTCCCAGCCCGTGGCGTCGGGACTTGGTCTTGCCGCAGAAGACGGAAGGTATTAAGCACGTCCCTTGCGTTCCCATGCTATCGCCCGGATGTCAGAACCAAGCTGCTCAGGCAGATAGGCATGGCCGTCGCACCTGATGTCTGGCACGTTCAAGCGGAACGTGAGCGACAGTTCAAGCTCGACGTCGACAGAGATGCTCCCGATCTCTTCCAAGATGCCAGGGCGACCGAGCTATGTCAGCAGATATGGTACAAAGTAAGCGGCGAACATGGGGAATGCATTTGGAAGAGGATAGTTATTGATGACATGAAGGCAGGACGAAAGGAAGACCTGACGGGGAACGGTCAAAGCGGCCCGACCGCGATGTTCGAAACTGGCGCCTTTCTCGTGCAATGCGCGCCGCCGAAGTAGGAAAGATTGAGAGGCATATACACATTGACGCTCGAGTAGTCTAG
>JAMQCK010000709.1:0-17318 GCA_024196135.1 Pleurotus ostreatus/Saccharomyces cerevisiae fusant | reverse complement strand
GAGTAAAGCGCTCCGCGCAGGTTGCTGAAGTGAGACTTGAACAGGTCGCCTTGGCCAGACCTGAAGGTCACAATCTCTGGAGGCACAGGGAGCGCTGAGGGAAGATCAGAGGAGATCGGACAGCAGGCTTTACTACATAACGGCCTACGTACTTTCCGCCATATGTTTCTTCACCATCTCGGCAATGATGGCTGGGTCGCGCTTGTCGCGATGAATGAAGACGTACCTACCGCTCATGATGGCTAGAGATAAGCGTACTTTTCCGACGGTTCTCACGCAAGGGCCTGTGAATCGAATGAAGCGCCGCGGCATTCGCACGATTACTTCGAGTAGACTATCGGTCCGCGATCAAGCCATTGCAGCCATGAGTCTATCCAATGCAGGGTTAAGCCTCTCCTGGGGGGATCAAATGAGGAGGCAATATACGGCCTGCAATTTGCCTACATACCGTGGTTTCAAGCAGGACAGGAGTTGCGAATATCCACCGGAAACAGCCGAGGACATTTACCACGTGATACGGGAGCAAAATTACTTCCGAGTTCGGCAACTTCCGTCTCGCGTGTTCTCCGCCGCCCACCAGATGCTGCTATGCGCGCCCATGGGGCGTCTCAACATTGGCGCCTCTCAATTGCTTCTGTACAGACTCTCACGCCCTTCACTCTGACCCGCGGCATCCAAAGCCCTATATGCACACAGCCCTTCGGACGTGCGCCACATAGCGGGGCGATACTACTCAACGATTGTATGCGGATGGAGACAGATGATGCTCAGCCTCATTATCCGGTGTCAATAATCAAGGTCCTTATACTCAAGCAGTCGAGCTTCGTACGAAGTGCTCCTCCGCATTCTTCAATCATGGTCTGCTGCGGCTTTCGGCGAATAACCCTGGGGGCATATAAGACCTCGGACGAGAAGAGCTAGCACCGCATCCTACTTCTAGAGACTTTCCGACTCGATGGCCGGGAACAACGGTCTCCCCGCACAAATGAAGCTCGCTGCCTTCGGCGTTCAGACGCTGTTCTATGGCGTCTACCTCACGCTCACCGCTCTCATCGTATACCTCGAATATCGTTTTCCGTCCCCGCACGCCGCAGCATCCAAAGCGCGCTCAGTTATATTCAATTGGTACGCCAATGTGCTCTTCGCTCTGGTGGTGACTGCAGTACGTGCATTGGTCGAGTCTTTGCCTACTTTAACGCATCTCATCATAGCACTGGATCACCTCATTCGTCCGCATATTCGAGGGATTCGTGTCCTGGCGCGGTGGGATGGACGCCACCGTATACTTCTCTGACACGACCGACGGCATCCTCTTTGCGCTCAGTATATTCAAGTTCGCGACGATGATCATTGCCGACGTGTTCATGGTGAGAACTCCTTTGTCTCTCAAAAGCTACAGTCTTTGGCATCGCTCGGAGTCCTCGACACTTCACACCTCTTCGTCAGATTCTAGTCTCTCTTCTCGTTCTAACGCTATCTGTTGACATACTCCTCCCCTAGATCTGGCGCCTCTACTGTGTTTGGCAGAAGCGGAAATCCGTCCTGATCGTACCCGCGATCACGCTCTCAGGTCTTCTCGGTATGCGCTTCATACCCTCACGAAGCACCCGGCTCAACGCTCTTCTAGTCACCTCCGTTGGTGGTATGTGTAACGTCCAGCTGGTGCGTCAGCAACATGGCAAAAGTTATTGCGCTACTATGTCACTATGTTTCTCTCTCATCCCTCTGCACGCGCTTGGATGCCTCTCTTCCTTCTCCTCTTTGCGTCGTCTGCTCTCCCAAAGCTCACTCCTTGGCCAGCTTCCCCACAACCCGCAGTTCCTACACCTCGTCCCCGACGAGCGGCGCGCAATCCAAGCATGGAAGACCGCTAATACGGCGTGCGCGATATGGTGAGTTGCTGAGGGTGCTCTGCAGATGACCCGCTTATTGACTGTATTCCGATCCTTCCTCTATCCGCTTCGCTTTGGCCTCAATTACGCTTCGCTCCGTCCTCAACCATGCATCCCTACGTTCTCGACTACGCTTCGAATCGTCCTCGACCGCGCTTCACCGCGTACCCAGCACGAACGTATACTGCACAGGTGCGTATATACTCATCGGAACTCTCGGTATGTTCTAACGTGGCAGTCAGCTCATTGAACGTCGTAGTCATGATTGTGTTCCGCCTTTGGAGCATGCGCAGGCGCTCACCGCAGGTGTTGGGCGCGTCCCTTTCCGTGAGTTCTACCTCAGATGCGCTTTCCCTTTGGCGGTCTTACCTGAGGATTATGACCGATGGCTTCGATAACGCCTGCGCGTGCGCTTTGAGTTGGATGTCATGGCTGACTTTTTCATCTAGGGCGTCATCATCGCCTTCGTCGAGGGTGCGACGTGCTACACGTGAGTCATCGTTCCCATTCTGCGCTTCTTTCATAACATCGGCCTCGCATTCTTCCATCAAATCCGCGCTTTTGGCTTCGCAGTTTTCCTCGATCTAATCGATCTCATTCTCCGATGCCACTTTGCCTCGTTTCTCAGTAGGTCTCTCAGCTGACACCACACCTATCCAGCTTCGCCGTCATTCTCCTTCAGATTACCTACGCGCTCGGGCACCCAGCCTGGTACCTCTTCGTTGACTGCGCGCCCGAGGCGGCCGCACTGTCAATGGCGCTGATCTGCGCGCGACCGGTGGTCGTACGGTACGGGGCGGGGGCGAAGTGCGGAGGGGGCGCTGTAGCGGACTTGGAGAGAGGTGGGGCAGGACTCGCTTCTCAACGAGCGCCACCCATTTTGAGCGTCGGTCCTACTGCGACGTCGCATCTTGATAGCGGCGCTTTCAATGCGAACTCGAAGGACCACTTTGAAGCCTCGGATGGTCCAATCGAGCGCGAGACGAAGGCAGAGAGCATATCCGGAGGCTCGGACATGACAATAGAGCCGGAGGAAGCCATGGCCGGGGATGGGGTGACGTCTGGAGGGAAGGAAACAGGTGAAGGTCCACATTCATCGAGCGACGCGATTGGATAACTCGGAGACTGGCGGCTCTACGATATGGACTGAAGTGTAGCTAGTAGCTACTGTAAAGCATCTATATGATGAAGCAGTACATGAGTACGCTCGTCCAACATCCATCGCGCCAACCGGCGTGCCGGGAACAGCCGAAACCACCAGCCACGTGGTGCAGCGACAAAAACTTACTGCCAAATCCGGTAATTTCTCAGCTCTTGCTTTCCACCATCACTACCTGCGCTCCTCCGTGTACTCTGGATCCTAATCTTATATCCAGTCATTGCGTCGTGAAATTAATACTTACAGAGACGGCTAATGATGGTCTTCCTTGTGCTCACGTTCTTCTATCCGGGACATCGACAACGACAGCATGCACGATTCAAGCTCGCCGTCTTATGTTTGAGATGCATCAGTCGAATACACCATCCTCCGTATCATCGTGAGGTGTCTCCCCCTTTGCCTCACTTTGGCTCCTCGATGCGTTTGAATCCGCGCTGTTCGACGAAGATAACCGCATGACGGTCGCATGGTTTGAACGTGTCGGAAGAGAAAACGATCCTCTACTGGGTGAGCTTCTGACCTTCTACCATGGCTCGCAGTCATAGTAAGGCTGAGTGCCTACTAAGGTCTTTGATAGAAGCTCAGGCCTGATTGGAGGACGCAGGTCACAGCGCGCTGACCATACAAGAACAACGCCACAAACGCTGCTTGTGTTTTGTGTATGACAACATACTCTTGCATGCATGCCAGACCGCCGGCAAAGCGCCCTCCTTGCTCGACGGGGACCTTAAATACAGCTGGCAGTTTGTCGACTGCGACCGTCTACATCCTCATTTTTCTGCTTCAACTTCCACGCTCCTTTTCTCAATGGATCGGTTCTCGGATGTGGAGGACCTGGATATGCCGATGGAGCGGCCCGCGCATGCGGTCCACGACACACCTGCCCCGATTTTTGCTGGCGCCCCTGGCTGGAAGAAGGACTTCTGCAACAACCGTAGAGAAGAAGCCCACTCTAGCCTCATTCACCGCCACCTCTATGGGAGACCCTATCGAGAGCTCTCCGGCGCATACATGGTCCTCCGTCATCTCACACGGTTTGGTAGCCACCTTGGCAGCGGCGTATCGACGCAGCTCTGTCTTCACTTCAAGGACGAGTATGATGGTGCGTGGGCCATTCTTTTGGTCAATGCGACTTACTGACAAGGCTTTTGTTTGCTGTCCAGCGCATCGGACGTTGGCCGTGTGGTATACGGCGGATACTCTCAGCGAACTGAAGGAGTCCGACATAGAAGGGTGCGCGGCTATTGCCGTGGTCTGCCCGCACCCCGTACAGGGGAAGCTGAGGCCGACGGAGGACGACGTCAGGGCTCGCCTTAAACCCTACTACGATCGCATCATCCCCTCAAGTCAGAGCGCCAAGCTCTTCTACGCGACATTCGCGACAACTGACGCTGCTCTTGCGGCTCTTCATCGCAAGGACCTCGACCGTACCGACGCTGGCTTCGTCGTCGAAGTATACGACTGCTCGATCGTTCGAGTCACGGTGAGTGCATCCTACGAATAGAAAATCACTTATGCAGCTCACTTACCTCACCCCACGCAGCTCGAATTCCATGAGAAGATGGATCAGATTGCAGCCATCATGATTAATAAGCTGGCGAGCTATGGGGTGCTATTGCAGTGCGTTTCCCTTTTCTCTCGACGTCGAAATCCTATTGATTTGTAGCAGCACCGATGTGCAAATGCGAGTGATCAGCTCCCGAACGGTCGAGTTCGCATTTCCGACAACCCAGATAGGTACGTCTGATCATTCAATGATGACTAGTGCTTAGCTGACCCTCGTTGCAGGGCGCGCCTTTGCTTTGAGCACATTATACAGGTCGCCAGCCATCACTCCTTACTTCAAGCCTATCTACGGTCCACCTCGCCAGCAGTGCCCTCGCGATGAGCAAGCCGAGGCGCCACCTCCGTATTCCGCATCCAAGACGCCGCTCGCCTCCCGCGAGATCAATATATCGCGCACAAATTGCGACGAGCTCAAGCACTCGCGCTATATCAAAGAGAAGACCTCTGATCTTAGCTCTTCGGACGATACAGAGAAGAAGTCTATTGAAGATGCTCCCTCACGCGACCCGCCGAACTACGCAACATATACGCCGCTCGTCTATCGCAAGATCAAGGATATCTCCCCGCGCGGCAAAGGGAACAAATCGAGTACTCCTGCTGATTCTGCCGATGTCTGCAAGAACTCCGCTGGTTTATTGTCTTCGCGCGAGAAGGCGGAGAAGCTCCAGGATGTCAGCTCAGCGGCGACACCTGCGCGCAGCACCGCTGCGATCCGCAGGCGCTCACGACCTCCGGAACCGTCACCCTTCGCTGTTCGCAAGGCTCCCCCTCCGCTTCCCGCGAATCTCGCAAGTGAAGCCGCTAAGCGCATGGTTCAAATACGCGAATTGCACGACGTGATCCAGCGCGCCACTCACGAGGTCGCTACCCTCGATCGGCAGAGGGAGTCCTACAAGCGACGACTTGAGGCTGTACGCGGCGAAGCAGACGGCGAGGTACACTCGGGAGATGACGAACTCGTGCTGAAGATGGAGCTCAAGGAGAACGAGATGGACATGATGAACTCTGCCGCGGAGCTGGAGACTTCGAAAGCCAGTCTGCGCATCTTGTGCGAGGAGTTCGAACGATTCAAGGACAAGCATAGGCAAGCCTTCAAGACCGACGTCGATCCGCTCCGCGTGGCAAAGAAGCCTGCGATCTCCTCGGCGCGCAATGCGACTCCGCAGAACCCCAAGGCCGTGGTCCAGTCTTCTCAGCAACTCTCCTCGCTTGGCAAAGTACAAGGCGCACGGGCCTCCTCCACGCGCGACGAGGCGTGGAAGCGTTCTGCTCCGATCGTGTCCTCTCGCGACGTGGCAGAGAAGCCTGCTCAGAATGTCTTTTCAGGCGAGAGCGATCAAGCAAAGCCGTCCTCGGGCTCGGTCCGTTCGCGTGGCAAGAAAGTCTCTCATCCAGCCCCGGCGACAACGAACCCATTCATCAATAAAGCTTGTTCCCACGACCGAGCACAGAAATCCGCTCCGTCTACCTCTTCACGCCACGCGGGCAAGTCTGCTACTTCAGACTCAACCTCTCGTGCCACCTTGCCGGGCAATGGAGCTATGCGGAACGCCAAATCGAGCGCTGCGATAGCGAGTGGGAGCCCGCTGAATCACGCCAGGAGCGATCCGGCATCAACACGCAGACGCCGAGCGCCATCGACTCCGGCGCCTTCGACCCACGGTCCGACCCGCCAGACAATCGCAGACCATCCCCCGCGTAGACCAGCACATCAAGAACGCCGAGCTCGCACGCCCGGTCCATCCGAGCATGCGGCGAGCGCGCGCCACCGTCGCGCCGCCAATGCGTCTAGCTCACTCGAGTCCGACATTGAGAATACGGAGGACGACATACAACGCAAACTCAACAAGATCGAGACTCTCAAGCGCAAGAAGCAGGCTTACGAACGACGACTGGCTATCCTCAGAGGCGAGATTGACGGCGACGGGCGCGCAGGAGATACGGAGCAATATTTATTCGGCAAGCTCTGGGAGAACGAGGGGGATCGGAAACTGATGGAAGAAGAGCTCAAGGGGCTGCAACTTCACTCGCAATATCTGTACTTCACTCGTTGTGAGCGAGAAAGGCGATGAGACTTGGTATATTTCACGAGAAATCTTTAGATTAAGCATTGAATTTCAATGACATGCCTTATGATTACGAGGAATGCGTCCGCGACAGGACTAAACACTCGAAGCAGACTCTGGTCACGCAGAATCTCTCAATCTCAACGAGAGGCGCACGAAGCAGATAGAGGTTGCGCAGGACGCGTGGGAGTGCTGCAGGACACGCTGGGCTCGAATCAACTCGGAGAGCCTGGTGTCCTTGGGCAGGCGCTCATCGTTACTCAGAGGATAGATGCGAAGATCTGAGGATGGATGAACTGAGAAGAGAGAGACCGACAGGGCGGGAGAAGAAGCGACAGTGTATAGTAAGAAGTTAGTATGAGAATCACTGCGGTAGCTACCCGCAATGCAAACAGTGTATGATTCGAGCGGCAAAATGCCCGCCCATGGAATCCCACGGTGGAAATCGGACGCGGGAAAGGCGCCTGGTGTGTAGAGCAACGCGTTCGACGTGGCTCCGGGGAATGCATGCAACGATGCCCGAGGCTTCCTCCGCGAAGTACGTAGGTGAGGAATGATCCATTCCACGGCGCCCCATGTGAAGCCGGACCTGGAACATGGGTTGCGGACGGTAGCTGGTCTGTTCTTGTGCGCATCGCGCGGAGACCAAACGGCCCTCGAGGCCTGCGTATACCCCTGCGCCCTCACCTTCTAGCAACAATGATGATGGATCGAGCCTGTCATTACGCATGTGGTCATCTCAGGCAGGGTACTTAAACCAAGCTGGCCGGTCGAGAGAGACTCGCCCAACGCCTCATCGTCTCCGCTCCTCATTAACCATGGCTGCCTCGACAATCCCTCGTCTCTTCCAGCCAGTGAAGGTCGGCGAGCTGACGCTTGCTCACCGTATCGCGCTTGCGCCCCTCACGCGGTTCCGCCATACCAAGACGGACCACGTCGCACTTCCGATCGTGAAGGAGTACTACGCGCAGCGGGCGAGCACGCCTGGCACGCTCCTCATCTCAGAGGCGACTCTCATCTCCCCCGAGGCAGGCGGGTACATCCACGCACCGGGAATCTGGAGCGACGAGCAAATTAGCAAGTGGAAGGAGGTGCGTGCGAAGAGGTTTTCCGCGCCATGATCGTACTCACGAATTATGGGTAGGTTACGGACGCCGTCCACGCCAAGGGCTCCTTCATCTTCCTCCAACTCTGGGCGCTCGGTCGCACGGCGGTGACGAGCGAGCTCAAGGAGGACGACCCGTCCTACGAGTACGTTGCGCCATCTGCGGTTCAGCTTACGGGTCACGACGATATCCCGCGCCCGCTCGCTGTTCCCGAGATCAAGCAGTACGTGCAGTGGTATGCAACCGCGGCGCGCAACGCAGTAGAGCGTGCAGGCTTCGACGGTGTTGAGATCCACGGTGCGAATGGCTATCTCATCGATCAGTTCCTGGTGCGTGCAACCAGCACTAAGAAGAGATTGAAACTCACCTTCACTGCAGCAAGACGTGGCGAACCAGCGGACGGACGAATACGGCGGGTCGATCGAGAATCGCTCGCGCTTCGGTCTCGAGGTCACGGCCGCGGTTGTGGAAGCCATTGGTGCGTCCAAGGTCGGTGTCCGCCTCAGCCCGTGGTCCAAGTTCCAAGGCGCGTCTACCTGCCTGCTCGTCCCAGCTCCACGACGACACTGACCTGCACCTAGACATGCGCATGCAGGACCCCGTCCCTCAGTTCACTCACTTCGTCACCGAGCTCCGGGCGCGCCACCCCGACCTCGCCTACCTCCACCTCATCGAGCCGCGGGTGGAGGGGTACATGTCGCGTAGCGACGAGGACATCGACGCGGGCGAGTCGAACGACTTTCTGCGGGCGATCTGGGCGCCGAAGCCTTTCATCTCCGCTGGCGCGTACACGCGAGAGACGGCGATAAAGACGGCGGAGGAGAAGGGCGACATCATTGCGGTCGGGCGATACTTCATCTCCAACCCGGACCTGCCGCTGCGCTGGAGGCGCAGTCTCCCGCTCACGGAATACAGTCGCGAGACGTTTTACCTCCGAGGTGACGCGAGCCCGACGGGATACACCGACTATCCGTTCACGGCGCAGACCGCGGACAAGTCGACATTCTGAAGAGGAGTAAATAGGCGTGAATTACTTGACAGAAGTTTGTGAATAGAGACACGTACGGTTCGAATAGCAGCCGCGATGTCAAAGACACGCGCTCCTATTTTTAAGTGCTGACTGAGAGGAGTGCGAAGAGCTGTAAGGTTGCGACTCAGCAATGGCAGTGAGTAGAAAGCAGTACTCGCGCACCTCTCTTATGTCCGTCCGCGCCAGGAGATAGGAGAAGGAGAATGTATAGGTGAGCGTCGCAGGCCAGGCGCGGATAAGGCGTTGGATAGCATGCGAAGAAGACAGAAGATATGTTCATTTACCGCAGAGGCACATCAACGCGCGCATCGCTGCGTGAACATCTCGCTCTCGAAATCAGCGAGAACGCGATCATGCTAGTACGCGACGCGAATCCTCTCGGTCCTTGAATCGCTCTTCGACAATCAGCAGGGGTTGTATACGAGCGCATGGGCGGATGGGTCTACCTTCAGAAAGAGACGACCATGGCAACGAGGGCGCCCCAGACCCAAACATCGAGAGCAATTCCTTCCCCTTGAGGTATTGCATTGACTGTGTGAACTTCGATAGGGCGTTGGAGGAAGGTATTGGAAGCTTGCTCAGCATCAATCAGCAGAGTCGGGGAGAACCGAAGATGAGCAAAGTGAGAGGAAAGCACCCGATGGGGTTGAAGTAGGAGCACCAGTGCGAGTCTATAGTAGTCCGAAGTCAAGAAGCCAATATGACTTGTATAGCGACCCGCCATACGAGCATAGGCAGATTCCGATAGATGTCCTGTTCTACGACTCGCAAGACGATCGGAGGCGAAAAAAGTGTCCTGTGCATCGAGGAGGGCATCCTGCGACATTCGCCATGCCAACGGAGACCTTCCTCCAACAGCGATGTCCAAAGCGCCCTCCGCGGACTGAATAGGCGGGAACAAAGGGATGGATAAGAATGGCGCGCCACGCGAGGCGGATCTGGAACATCGGGGACGGGCCGGGAGTAGCCGGTCAATGTTTTTCCGCGCGGAGGCAAGTTGGTGAGACTGGCGCTTGCTTCCTCAGCCTTCGACGACGTGATGATAAAGCTAGCTCGTCATCATCGCGCGGAGCGCGATACTATAAAGGCGGGATGGTGGGAGCAGACGCACCACAGCTATTTCTCTCCCTCCCCGACGTAGACACCCATCCCGCAATCGATATGTCTTCCGCAGGGATTCCAAAGCTCTTCCAGCCGATCAAGGTTGGCGATCTGACGCTCGCCCACCGCGTCGTTCTCGCGCCTTTGACGCGCTTCCGCCATACGAAGTTCGGGCACGCCGCTCTCCCGAACGTCAAGGAATACTACGCCCAGCGCGGTAGCACGCCCGGGACCCTCCTGATCAGCGAGGCGACCTTCATCTCCCCTCAAGCCGGCGGGTACACAAACGCGCCGGGAATCTGGAGCGATGAGCAGATCAGCAAGTGGAAGGAGGTGCGTGCGCTGCGATCTCGCGCTAGGCGATTGAACTCAAAATGCAATAGGTCACGGACTCCGTCCACGCCAAGGGCTCCTTCATCTATCTCCAGCTCTGGGCTCTTGGACGCGCAGCAATGGCGAGCGCGTTGAAGGAGGAGGATCCGTCCTTCGACTACGTCGCTCCCTCCCCGATCAAGCTCAGCGATCACGAGGAGACGCCGCGCGCGCTCACCGTGCCCGAGATCAAGCAGTACGTGGAGTGGTATGCGACTGCTGCGAAGAACGCGGTCGAACGCGCGGGCTTCGACGGTGTCGAGATCCATGGCGCAAACGGCTATCTGATTGATCAGTTCTTGGTGCGTGGAACAAGTCCGAAAGCGATTGGAGACTAACCTGCTATACAGCAAGACGTGTCTAACACACGTACGGACGAGTACGGTGGATCTATCGAGAACCGCTCGCGCTTCGGCCTCGAGGTCGTCGACGCCGTCGTCAAGGCCGTCGGAGCGTCCAAGGTCGGCATTCGCCTCAGCCCGTGGGGCAAATTCCAAGGTGCGCCAGTTCACCCACCCTCTTTCCCCATCCGCTAACTCTCCTCCAGATATGCGCATGAAGGACCCCATCCCCCAGTTCACCCACTTCGCCAACGAGATCAAGAAGCGCCACCCCGACTTTGCCTACCTCCACCTCGTCGAGCCGCGCGTGCAGGGAAACATGACGCGTGAGGCCGCGGATATCGAGGCGCACGAGTCGAACGACTTCCTCCGCGAGCTGTGGGCGCCGAAGCCCTTTATTTCTGCCGGCGCGTACACCAGAGAGATTGCGATCAAGACTGCGGAGGAGAAGGGGGATATCATCGCGGTCGGGCGGTACTTCATCTCGAACCCGGACCTGCCGCTGCGCTGGAGACACAACCTCCCGTTGACGGAGTACAATCGCGACACATTCTACTTGCAGGGCGACGCGAGCCCGACGGGGTACACCGATTATCCGTTCGCGGAGAAGACAGCGGAGCAGTCGAAGATATGATTCCAGTGGAGGGTGCTAGTTTGTGAACATTTAGAAATAGATGCGCACGCTTCAGCGAATAGAGACGGACCTCCTTTGTATCGTAATCGAGTTATAAACTCTGCATCGTAGAACTCTCCTCGAGGTCACGGAGGCGATTGGTCGTTCCCTTGAGCAAGGGTCTTTCTGCGCCATATATGAGCACGTTGGATGAGACTTCAATCAATGTGGTTCGGCGCGGCAATGGCGAGCAGATGGTTCAGAAACGTGCACCTAAGTACAAGTTAGCTCGTCGCCCTCAGTACACTGATTGGGGTTGAAGCGCGTACTCAAGCAGACGGCTTGACGTGCGAAGATATAACTCCTCGTCAACTCGGGTCGGCTCGGCTAGTCATCGAGTATCGTAGCAAAATAATGCGGCGGGGTGGTCCAGAGCACTTGGGCGCATGTTGAGATCAATCAATACTATTTGTATCGTGACGCAGGTGGCTGTACGTTGCCTCGTCGACTCGGGCGTGATGATTCGCATAGAAAATTTAAATTTGATGCTGAACATGGTGGTGGGCGCACTGCGATGGCGTTAGTGATCGTAGAAGGCATAGCTGAAGAAGTGAGAACAGAAAAGCATCTATAAGGAAGAGAAGAAGGGACTTTTACTGAATGGGCGATCCGCTTGGACAAATCCTCTAAACCTCACCATTGGACGACGCTCGAGCTATACCTTTCTGGCTCAGACTCGGGGAGCCCGGGAGCCCTACTCCTTTCCGCTGCCGCGTCATGCGCAAGTTGCAATCGTATGGGTCTCGTGCGGAGAGCTCGCGCTGGCGAGTGCGGCGCAAGCGTCACCTACCATGTCGAAGTCACATTTGCCATAGCCTGAGCGTGCAGACAACGCCAAGTTGGCGCGAGACGGAGTCGGTGTAATCTTGGAGGATTTGTACAGAGACTGGCCGAAGAAGCACTGTGAACAGGCGTCGAATTATGCTGATGTTGAAAAGGGAAGAGGATAGTGGGGTCGCATGAGGCGCACCCCACCGAAGAGCGATGCAGGGAGATCGGAATGTCGAAGGATAGAGAGCTGTACCGTGTAAGAGAGAGGCCCTGGAGTTTGTACACAGATTAGCGGAGACCCCCGCATGAGAACGAGGAGGGGACGAGGAACGGACTATACTTAGACTCGCTTTGATTGCTGTAGGCGCAAGCACCTCTCCACACCTGGTTCCGGTTTGCTTGGCTAGTCCTGCATTGTGTATCTATGCCGTCCTCTTAGAAGCTCGCGTACCTCGGGAAGATGACACGGGTCCATCCCGTTAGTGCGCGGCTGGATGAATGTCGAGAGTCGGCGCTAGCCTCCGCAGACCTGTAAGCGGGAGCCATAATTTGGCTGAGAAGACAGCGTTGGTGCAACGAGAGGAGAAGAGTACCGCCCTTTTTTCCTCGTCGGTACGATCGTTACGCCAGCGTCAATGGCGATACGAAGTCGAGCGCCCACGATCATTAGGCGCCCGGCGCCTAATCCGGCAGTTGCCGATGTGCGTTTGCTTCCGCGTCTGCCTTCCTTCCCATCCATCGACATCAACATCTGCGCTTGAAAGAAACCCAGCGCTGACTGGGAGTGAGTAAGAGCTCATCTCCGATGAATAGAGAGCGCGCTGCGTACTCGCAGAATGACTGGATTTTTCGGACATGTTGTTCAATGGCGCGTCGACGCGATGTCAATCCATCCAAGGCTTCCTCAATGGCTACACGCCATATTCTAGCCGAACTTGATAGAGCAGTACATTCTGTAGTCTATCACATCGGCGCAGCTGTGAGAGGGATGAGCAGGCGCGGTCTCGGATATAACAAGGGCGAACCTTAGTACTTCTTGCGGTCTGTCCACATCGCAATTACAACCCATAGTATTGGCATCCCCCCGATCCAGCCCTAAACGCCCAAGACCATGCCAAGTGGCTGCCTACATACCGATTCTTGGGACTCGAACATGAGCGATGAAGACAAGGGGCGGCTCGGCGGGCCGAGCTTTGTGGCGCCGTGCGAGGATGCTGCCGCAGCGGGAGCGCTGGTTTACCAGAGCCACGACCGCCGGAACGGGCGCGCTCAGCAGCGCTGGCAGGAAGAGCTCTTGAAATAGCCTCTGCGTCTAAGAGTGACGCTGTATGGTGCGTGGTTCGAGCTTCTCAAGCGCATGCGACGCTGACCGCGGTGCGCCTTCAGCTGGTTACGAAGTGAGACGCGCAGCGTTCGCAGTAGCTGAACACGTCTCGAAGCCTTTGATTCACGCAAAGAGCACCTGGCCGTCCCTTCAATCACCCACCACCCACGACACGCCTTGCATAGGCTCAAACACGCCTTGATCACGACGACTCCAAGAACACGACACCAGCACGAACGCCACGACCCATCCTTCCCTTCTCGATACTTCCTTCGGTCTCACTATACATCGTCAATCTCTCGTATAACCCCACTTTGGACCTCCTTTCGTCTGCGCCATGCTCCGCCGTCGCGCCTCCTCCGAGGCTGCTCCGCGCGGCGCGCGCTCGCGCACACACAAGTCGCGCCAGAGCGATACGCGAATGTTCATTAGCAAGCGCGAGGACAAGCGCCTCAGCCAGCTGCCCCTCCTCCGCCCTCTTTTCCTCGTGACGAAGCACTTCGGCGAAGATGAGGAGGGAGAGCAGTCGAATGAAGGAAGTAGCGACGCTCGGGGAGCAGATACCGACTCTCGGAAAGGCGAAGCCTCGACATCGTCCGCGAGCGCGGGACCCTCGACAAGGCATCGTCGGGCTCCGTCGACCTCGCGATCGACACCTACGACGCGCAAGTCGACTGCCTCCGCGCGCTCCACGTCCCTCTCCCGACCTTCGTTACCATCCGCGGGCCGTCCGTCTCGCGCGACTGCGCCGCGATCATCCCTACCTACCGGCGCGCGATCCGTCTCTGCATCTGCTGTGCGCTCCCCAAAGCCGGCGTTTGTGGTCCGGAAGGTGCATAGTCCGCCCTATCTCTCGACCTACTCGACAGGGGAGAGATCGACACCGGCAAGCACACCATCCGTGAAGCAGTCAACATCCACTAAGCGCTCACCTTCCGTCGCGCGGCCCGCCCCCTCGGCAGGAATGAGGTCAACATCAGGGTCGCATTCGTCGGTGGGCGCCAGGTCGACGTCTACGCCGCCTGCGGCTCGTGTGCTCGCACCGCCAATATCTCTATCTGAGAAGCGTACACCAGCTGCTCGCGTCCCTCGCGCTCCTTCCACGACGCGAGGTCCGCGTACGGCCTCGCGTCCTCGTACGCCAGCGACTCCTTCTCGATCTCGCACGCCCGCATCGTCAAAGCCGTCCCCGGTCGCGTCAGGGATAAACCCATCGACACCGAGAGGTCAATCTCGAGGACCGCCCGCCACACCACGGACTCCTCGTACATCTGCATCGCCTACGAAGCAGATAGCGACTCCCACGAAGCAGCCAGCGACCCCGACGAAGCGCTCAGCAACGCCGACGAAGCTACCAGCATCCCCACGTACACCTGCATCGGGATCGAGGATACCGAAGGCAGCGCCTGCTACACCGAAGACGCCTGTCCTAGCTCGAGTATCGCCTCCGGACCGGGCTGCTGCCCTATCGCCGGCGAGGAAGCTGCCGCGATGGAATGCGAGTACAGCGGTGCCGGCGTCGCCGACGAGGGCGACCGGAGATCCGCTTAGGAGAGTTGACAATGGATCGCCAATGAGGGGAGCGGGCGAGTCGCCGAGGAAGATAGCTGGCGAGTCGCCCAGAAGAGTGGGCAGCGAGTCGCCGACAAAGATGGGAGAAGGGTCGATGAGAAGAGCGAGCAGGTCACCGACGAAGGTCGCTAGGGGTGGAGAATCACCGAGAGGAGACCTCTCGCGGCCCAATGCTGATCCCTCGGCTTCACCCTCGACCTCGCGCATCGGACGCTCGACACATCGCGTGCCGCTGCCGTCCACTTCCTCTCCTCGTCGACTGTCATCCTCCTCCTCGTCCCCGCGCAAGCTACCCTCATCCGCCTCCTCTCGCATCCCGCAAGCATCTAGCGGGATACCTCCCGTGCCCCCGCTTCCCAACCTCCCCTCCCTCGCCGGTATCCCATCTCTGGGCGACATTCCTCTCAATATACATGGTCCACGCTCGCCACCCATCCCACCACACACGCCCCACGAACGTGCCGTACCTGTGCCGATCCCGCGCGTACCGAGTACGGAGGGGCCGGTGAAGATGTTCTATGCGGCGTCGGTGATCTCGATGTCGACGGTCGATGGGGAGGAGGGTGTGGTGGAGGAGAAGAGGGACGGTGGAGTGAAGGAGGAAGAGAAGAAGTGGCTGTGCGAAGAAGTGGAGGAAGAGGAATTGGAGCAGGAAGTAGTAGGGGGCGCTCAAGAAGAGGAGGGACATGTGCATGAGGAGGTACACGAGCATGAGGAGGTGCCCAACGATATCAACGAAGGCGACGAGGTCGAGGAGGGTGCGTACTTTCATCATGTTGTGGATATTGAAACTCATGAATCCCCAGGCGCTCTTTCGCCCGAGGAAGAGGCGGCGAGCTCGCCCGTGGCCTCACCGTCTCCTCCAACTTCTCCTGTGGCTCCGGCTGCTTCGTCGTCGTCACCCTCAACCCCGAGAGCTCGCTCTAGACCGCCATCTATCACGACTCCTCCGACACCCGACGCCGAGCCGGAGGCAACATCCCCCGCTCCGTTGCCGCATCAACGCCATTCACGCTCACCGTCGCCTCGGGCGCCATCGCCTTCGCCATCCATTGAAGTGCCGACGAGGCAAACGAGCGCTAGGGGCGCATCCTCTTCGACTTCTGGCGCCGCAGGTAGCGAAGGGACTGCTACGAAGGATGATGCGCCATTGTCTATGCCGCCATCCTCTGCCCTCTTGCCAGCGAAGACGGGGTCTTTGAATCCACGTCGCTCCGAGCAGGACAGTGTCGCCGCCGCGGACGCCGGGGACCCAGCGACCAGTACGATGGGCGACGCACTCCAGAGCGCGCACGGCGATACTCAGGCTCTCGTCGCCGAGCACGAAGATCACGATGCGCACCTCTCCGATACCGGGCGTCCTCGCATCGGGCGAATCACCGTGCCGCCCTGGCTTGAGGGCAGTGTGCCTTCGCGCGATCCGCGGATCCGGGCGGAGGTGGAGGCGCTGCGGAAGGCTGCGAAGGTTGGAAGGGTCAAGGGCGCGAAGGAGGTTTGAAGGGGGCTTCAATCCTGGTTGTGATTTGGTGAGCCACGGTCTCGTGGCGGAGGCGACTATTGCGTGCGTGCGGGATCTCGCTTCTCTGTGTATAAGTATCGCTTCCGCTTTGTAGCATGTAACTTATACCGAGTCAGCTTATTGTAGATGAATGACCACGACCATGCCAGCTAAGGCTGGGGACGAATGTGATGGCCTGACCTGCGGAGAAGCCAGACCGAGCCTATGAGTTTGGTCTTCCTTTCTGCAGATATCCTTCTTTCAACATATTCCTTCTTTCGACGTGGCCCTTCCATACGCAGGTCATTCAGAGACCGTAGACCGCATGTGTCCAGACTTCGAAACCCACCAGGATTCGAACATCCATCAGTCTGGTCGATCGCGTCACAACTTTCCTTCGAAGGCCTTTGATCAGCTCTTGATTCAAACGCCCACTGTACCAGGTAAAGGAGCACCACCCGGACGGATGTGCGTGGCTTTCTCCCTTTCTTCGATGAATGTATACTCATATGACTATAGCAGCCACATCATGACCTCGATCCCGTCAAGCGCACGGCTCAACCGCGAGATTGACGACCTGCAAGTGCTCTGCACGCTTGCGAACGAGCTCGCAGGATTCGTCCCGTTCTCTCCGGGCTACGACCGCAAGAAAACTGCCGCCAAGATGACCGCCATGCTCACTGCGCACGACCGTGCTGCCTTCTCCACCCTTGCCTGCGATCCACTCATGTGCGTGCAACAGCGGCGCACTGACGTTGTACGCGTTGTATCGCTGTCCATGGGCGCATTCTCCTCGGTCACAAATGTTTGCCGCGAACTCAAGGACATCGGTGATGCACCAGGGCAG
>JAMQCK010000708.1:0-17376 GCA_024196135.1 Pleurotus ostreatus/Saccharomyces cerevisiae fusant | reverse complement strand
CGCACAGAGACTGACGTTCCGCGGACGCCTGTGCCGACCCATCTCAGCCGGCCCCAAAATACGCCGTCCTCAGCCAACGTTAGACGCGCCAGTGTCGCCACGGAAGCATCTGAGCCCAGCGAAGGCCCTTCACGGAAACGGCGGAAGCTCGCACCGTCTGAGATTGCACCTCCTTCGTCACCAGTCACGGTCGCTCGCACACCCTCCATCAACGATAGTGTCAGCACAGCACGGCCATCGAGTTCGAGTTTCTTACAATCTGCCGAACCATCGACACTACCTACGTCCGTACCAGCCCCAGCGTCCACGGTCTTTCCCGCGCCCTCATTCAATCCTGCCCCGCCTGCATCCACGTCGTCGACTACTTTCGCACCTACGCAGGCCCCACCGCCGACGCCCGCTCGGCCTGCACGGGCGAGGGACGAGGACACAGCAGAAGGCAGTAGCGGTCGACCATTGAAGAAGCAGCGAACGGATGCCAATGGTCCCAAGCCGACATCTCACAGGGAGGATAGTCACCCTCCTATTGCAGTCATTTCAGCCGCTTCCGAATCGGCAAAGGAGGTCACTCTGCCTCCCAAGTCCGCTCGGCCTGCATCGGGTCCTCGGCTTATATCCCAGAAGCCGCGCGGCGAGAAACCGCTGAGTGGACCTTCCGCCACAGCCATATCGTCTACAGCTACGCCCCATCCTCCTTCGACCACGAATGGCAAAGCACCAGCCCATTCTGCGCACGCTGAGGCGCTCCCGTCCGCGAGTCTTCCATCCGTATCACGGCCAACAACTCCCACCCCGGTAGACATGCAACCAGGGCCTTCGCCCCTCGCTGACGACCGACCATCTACCGACTTGCCGCCTGTCGAGTCGATCTCGGCTGCACTACCGACAACCGGGCGTGGCAGAGGCCGCGGCCGCGGTAGTCGTGGCGGAGGGCGAGGTGGGCGACCCCATCAACTCGCCTCTGCTTCTGTTGTAGACGGCAAGTCCGCGTCAGCCTCTATACCCCCAGGACCCTACCGCCCGCCCCCGACGTGCAAGATTGCGATGGCTGCGGGACGGCGCTCGCGCGGCGGGCGGCAGGTAACCGCGTTCGGGAGCAAGGTCGGCAGCACGGTGGAGGCGGACGTTGACTTTGACCTCCCGCCTTGGCTTTGGCCAAGCAAGGAGGAAGTCGACCAGCGCGTGCTTGAGGGGCATGATGGGCTGCGGGAGTGGTTCGAAGCGAAGGAGAGGGAGGAAGAGGAAGAGCGAAAGAAGAGGGAGGAGCGGGAGAGGGAGGCGGAGGAGGTCGGTATCGACATCGAGGACGACGACGAGGATGAGGAGCCTGGACAGGACGAGGGAGAGCCCTCGCCCGTCAAGGAGCGGCAGCCGTCCATACCGAGATGGGAGCTCAACCCGGAGGACGAAGGCGAGGACGAGGTGGACGAAATGGATGATTCCGACGATGCAGAGACGGTCCGCATCCAGGCGAAGCCGGTGAAGAAGCGCCCCAGGAAAAACGCGAAGGCATCCGCGGCGAATGGGAAGGATCACCCGAAGACCGCGAAAGCATCTGGGGCTAGGACGGGGAAGCTGGCCGTGAAGGTGGGCAAGGGCAAGGGCAGGCAGAAGCCACTCCAAAAGCGTATCAAGTTGATGTTGAGTGGTACGCGGTCGGAGCAGGAGGAGGAGGACGAACTCAGGTCGGAGGAGGACAAGAATCACGAGATATCGCATGATTTTTCTTGACGGGGGCTCCTCCCCTCAATCTACTTGCTTTCCGTCACCATTGCGAGGATGATGCATGTGAAGTTATGGCCTTTGCACAGGTACGAGCGATTCCAATGCACGGTGATCATTGCGACTTCGGAAAGTAAGTACTTCGCTCAATTCTGCTCGCCACCGATGCTGTATGAGCCAATCGATGGAAGTGGGACACTCGGTACCACATAGAGTTGCGCTGTCTATATAAGCTGCAAGAGGAGGTGGTAAGGATAAGTCGCGACTGCAGAATAGGGTGCACGAAGTCGGAGCCAAAGTGATCGTTTGTGGCGTACCTCGAGTCTGTTCCCCAACTATCATCATCTCTCCGTGCAAGTGCCTCACTGTATGTGAATCGCGCTTCTATGTGGTTTTGCTCACGCGTAAATAGAGTCCTAGTATCACCCCAGCGCCTATTCTCAGCATCTGACCCTCATACTAGCCTCTCATAGGCGCCTGATGCACAGACGCGTCGCCCTTTGAGCGCCCGACACTCCTATATAAACCTCCTCACCTTCACCCTCTACCCTCATCTCACCCATCTCTATCGTCTTTACATCATCCTCATCTCAATCATGGCCGGCCTTCCCCCACTGCCCAAGATCGAGGGCGACCTCGAGATCCTCATGGATGTCTTCACGCACGACTCGCTCAAGGAGGACGATGAGCTCACGCACATGAACGACGACTACGGGAACACTGCGCGGCTGCGCGAGATCGGCGACCGCGTCCTTGACCTTGCCGTCACCTTCCACTACTACAGTGACCGCCAGGACGGTGTGCTGGACGCCAAAGAGATCGTGGTGCGTACACCCTTACTCTTCGCGTCGTATGACATGCCGACGTGAACGTCTCAGGAGCGCAGACGAGAGGCACTGTCGAACGATAAGATCAACCATTGGATGGACGCGTACGAGCTCAAGGGCAAGATCAAGGCCGCTCCTTCAGAACGCCAGGCTGCGCGCTCGAGCCCCGTGCGCTTCCCTTTCCCCAGATCTTCGCGCTTATCTGCTGATCCTTCGATCTACAGCAACTCAACGACTTCTTCAAGAAATACGTTGGCGCCATCTACATCCGTCAGGGCATGGGCGTCATCCAGACCTGGATATCGCGCTTGCTAAACCCCGACGCCGAGCCAGTGCTTCCTCCAGAGAGCCGCGGGACGCTACAGCCCCAACGGCAGGATTCGCTGCTGCAGGACCGGTCGATGGCTTCGCCGCCCCCGCCCCCCGGAGCTCCGCCACCGATGCCGACGGGCGCACCGCCGGGCAGCCCGCACCCCATGCACCCCGGCGGGAACGGGATCACGCTCTCCCTCATGAATCAGACCGCGATGCAGAAGGGCTTCGCCGTCAACTACGAAGCCTCCCAAACGGGCCCGCCACACGCGCCGACGTGGTCTGTTCGCTGTCTGCGTACGTACACCAGTCGCCGTTACCTTCGTTCGCTCACGTTCGCATTCCAGTCAATGGGACCGTGTATGGCACTGGCACCGGATTATCGCAGAAAAAGGCCAAAGAGCTTGCTGCGCAGGAGGCTTGGGAGCGACTGGGCTGGGGCCGTAAGCTGTATTGATTTCGGGTCCGTGCCACGCACGCCTGACGCGCACTGCAGACAGCAACTGAGCGTGCCCGTCGTCCGTGTTCTCCATTCTGACCATCTTTGTTCACAGGTTTCCGGCCCCAGCCCCAATGCTCACATCTGCTCGGCATGTATCTTGACCGCTCGACATGTATCTTGTATATCTCGCATCAGTTGTACCAGTATATAGCAAAACAGGTTGTATTCACAGTGAGGAGTACAGGGGGGTCCGCGGTCGGCTACGACAGGTACCAGAAGAGGCCGTACGCAGCGATGAGGTAGAGGAAGATCTTGAGCTGAGGACTGAGCGGGTCAGATGATCCTGAGGCAGCAGGGGAATCGCCGCCGAGCGTGCGCCCCTGACCAGCGAAGGCCCCGCCGCTCGCGCCTGCTCCAGAGGAGTACTGGCGTATGCCGACCTCCAAGGCGCTGCAAACAGGCTGACTCAGTGTCGAGTAGGAAGGAGAATACAAGGACGCACGCCTTGTTGGCTCCCCGGACCTGGTGCACCTTCGTGTGTCCCTTCAGGAAGATGAATGTCGGCCTAGAAGCAGTCAAGTCAGGCCGTCGTACTCAAGAGAAAGGGGGGGGATGCCTCACATCGCAGATATGCCATAGTGCCCGGACACTTCCCGTGCAGCATCAACGTCGCACTTCAAGAAGTTCACGTCCTTATACTGCTTCGACAGCGCTTCGAAGACAGGCGCAATCGCGTGGCACGGTCCACACCTAGCCCAGCATCAGCACAAGCGGTCTTCGAGGTATGGGGAAAGGGTATCGTACGCACCAGCTGGCATGGAAGTCGATCACCTGCAGTTCGAGGGAGCGGGGTAAGCGCCAGACGAGTATCACAAGGTGCAAAGTCTGCGAACCGATAGCTTATCCTTCGACTTGTCCAGTATGCCATTCAGTTGAGAGAGGCTGGTTATGTGGGTGATGGACATGGTGGGGGAGGGATGAGCGAGTGGCGCGCGTTCACCGGGGACAGATCAATAGTTTCGTCCACGTGGCGCTCGCGCCGCTCACCTCCTCTCAGTCACCCGCTCCCAACCAGCCCCTATAAATCTCTGCGGGAACAACATCTTTGAAGGCACACACGACCGAGCCCAGCCAACCACATCGGAATACAATAACATTAGCCCTCGCCAATTTATAGCGAACACGCGCCCCCTCATGCCTGCGAAGCCACCAGTGCTTCCAGTAACTTCCCACAGGAGCACAACAATGTCAACGTCAAGGCGGCATAGCCTCCGTACCTTCCCCATACTCTTCCTCTCCGAACCGAAGATTCACATGTACCATCTCAGCTGACCGACAAGGGCGGGAGGCAGGAGTGGCCCAGCCCAAATCGCCTTTCACACGCTCAGAGTTCACACTTCGAGAGCTTATAACTTAGGTTGCATGAGTGATAGACAGTAATACAAGACGATACGGGACATGGAGGAAGAGACACGGGGAACGCTGCATGAGCTTAAGCACCTGCAACAGCGAATTAGCGAAGAGTCATCCAGGATCAATTCTTTCACATACCAAAACCGTAGAGCGTCTTGCCAGAACGCTTAAGAGCGTAGACAACGTCGAGGGCAGTGACGGTCTTGCTAAGGGGACGTCAGACAACATCATACCAAGGGTACGCATACGACTCACCGCTTAGCGTGCTCGGTGTACGTGACGGAGTCGCGAATGACGTTCTCTAAGAAGATCTTGAGGACACCGCGGGTCTCCTCGTAGATGAGACCAGAGATACGCTTCACACCACCACGGCGAGCGAGACGGCGGATAGCCTACACTAGGCGTTAGCAAAAGGCGAATGACGCGCAGAAGGGCAGAACGCACGGGCTTGGTGATACCCTGGATGTTGTCACGAAGAATCTTGCGGTGGCGCTTGGCACCGCCCTTCCCAAGACCCTACACGACGGCGAGATAAGCACGACGCGCATCCTCAAAAACGCGTGGGGAACGCACCTTTCCACCCTTGCCACGGCCGGACATATCGAGTTTGAAAAGTGAGAGATAAAAGCCTACGCGAGGAGAGTGAGGGGTGGCGTCGACTACGAGCGGTCGAAAGCCAAGTGGTGGTCGAAGACAAGATACACTTCCTAGCGTGACATCGCGCTGCCGTCACATATATAGGCGCGTCGGAATCACGTGCCTAACAACGCGTCCACACGCGTCACGCGTCGCGTCGCGTCCTCGCCAGGCAAGGCGCAGCTTTGTTGACGCGGAGGATTATGGCACGAAATAGAGCACCCTTCTAATGTTTTGTTGGATCGCCAAGCTGTTGCATTCAAGATGTGTGTATGTATAGTTTGTACGATCGAAAGCCGTTGACTACGACTTGTAGACTTGTAGATCCGCGCGCAAAATAGAGCCTGAATGCGTCGAACGACAGGCAACAAAAGAGCTGAGGACAAGCCCCTCAAGCAGCACGCATAGGCTCAGCCCTCCGACGCGGCTTGGGACCCAAAGGCGTGATCCCAACCGAGCTCGGTCGCACCCTCTTTCCATCCTGAGGCGTGTGCACTTCAACAGACGCGCGCCTGTTCATGATCTCCGCAAGTTGGGCCCGAGGTATGATATTCCTGGGCATATGGATCGGGGTCGCCATCGTTTGGTCCTTCACGGACGACATGCCTATGGTCGCCGTTCCGGGAACAGACACCCCTCGGCGATGACGACGGATCGGCGACGACATCACAGAGGCTTTGTTCTCTTTCTCCGGACGAGGCGAGCCCATCCCTTCTTCTCCTCGGGCAACCTTCTTCGTCCCATGGGACAGCGCACGCTTGTGAGCCATCCACCCGCCCTTGATGAAGTTGATCGGTCCAGATGGCGTGCGCTTGTGCGTCTGCGGCGTCGACATGACGGGCACGACGCGAGCGGCACCAGGCATGGCCGGTACCTCCATCTTCTCCGCAATGAGCTTGGTGGCGACCGACTTCTTCATGACCTGCATGAGCCCGACCTTCTTCCCCTGCATCGGATGGACGAGCATGGGCGAGCACGAGAATGTGATCGGCGTCAAGGTCTTCTCTCCCGCCATGATCCTCCCAGTCGTATCGTGGCGGCGATCGTCGACCATGTAGTCGAAGCGCCACTTGAGCTTGAGCTGATCCCCAGAGGCACCACTGGGGTGAGAGGTCGACGATTCGCAGCCGTGGATGGTGTACACGCCGGTTGCCTTGAGACTGAGGTTGGCTTGTCGCGAGATGATGTCCCTAGGTGTGCCATTGTTGGTCATGACGCGGCGGACGACGGGCAATCCGTCCAGAGGCGCATAGTGGAAGTGGTACGCCTGTCGCTTGACTGGCATGAACTGAACGGCACCGCCGCCAGAGGTCGGGTCATCCGGATCGAGCGAGCGAGCCTGCGCAGAGTACCCAGCAAATCGGAAAGATGGTTCGGCTTCACGGAAGCCTTCTTGGTCGATGACGATTTGCAACGAGACGTCTTTGAGCCAGGAGAGCGAGTCGGGCATAGGCGGACGAGGTGCAGGCGATGTCAGAGTCGGGGACAATAAGGCTTCGGGAGGACCGTGGACAGGCGTTGACTGTGCCTTCTTTGAGGGCAGCGATTCAGACACCTCTCGAGGACCAGCGACTTCCTGTGCATCTCGCTGTTGCTTGCCCAACGAGCTGGGTCGCATGTTGTACAGTGCGACCGACCGGGAGAGCGTCGCGCGAGGCGGCGTAAAAGCGGGGGCAGGACAAGAAGACACAGAGGAAGTCGACGGCGAAGGCGAGATCGGTCGACCGAGTATGAAGCTCGTCCAAGAGCTGACCCGGCGAAGAGTCCCGGTGAGACTATCCGTGCTTCGCTGGCTCGGGAGATGCTCTCCACTACAAGCAGGCGACAGATGGCGAGGCGCTAGAGATTCGTTGCTGGGAGCGCGAGATAGCGACCGGTTCAGCATGTTCATGCTCGGTGTAGGCGACAGAGATCGCGGGGAGCCCGGCGCAGACATGGCCCCATCCCCTCGAGCGCTCGGGATGTTGCGCGGGCGAGATAAAAGAGTGCCGAAGAACGAGGACCTTATAGGAGAGCTATCGAAATGTCAGTATCTCGCGTGGCGAGGGAATAGATGTCACCAACGGCGATGGTGAAGGGTTGGTGTTGTCCGACGTGAACGAAGCATCGCCAAAGGATTGGTCGATATCCTCTTCCAGCCCCAAGAGCGACGCAGCTTGACCATATCGTGCTGAGAAGGAAGAGTTGCGGTGTTCACGGTGGTCCGCTAGGATATTGTGTCGCGGGCGAGGGCCGAATGTTCCAACGGTCTCGACGGTTTGTACACTGTTGCTCGGGCGGAAAGTGGAAGTCGTACTGAGTCGCCTAGATGCCTGAGATATAGACGCGAGCGAGTCTTGGCTAGAGAGATGGAACAGAATCGGGATGTCGCCGGAAGTGCAGGACGGAGAGATTTGGCCATCCAGAGCGAAGGAGATACTGGTGAACGACGACGAGGGCACAAGCGAGTCAAGAGCCTCCAAGTCAGAGGAAGACGGAGGGAGCCTGTGGCGGAAATCTTCTGGCATAGTTTGGAACATGGCGGGGAACTGTAGTTGGTGGTAGTAGATAGTAGAATGAAGGTGACGCTCATCAATTAGGCGCCCGGGTGCAGCACCCGGAAGTCGGGCCGAAACCCCGCGGCCGGCTGGCAAGTGCAAGGGAGAGGAAAGCTCGACCTGGCATCGACTCCATTGGCGAATCAGAGCAGCGACAAGGCGACAGAATGATGAAGCGACTATGATACAAAAAATCCGTACAACACGACGTACTGGGTCTCGACATAACCACATCTACCTTCAACGCTCAAGCAGGGAAATCACCGAACTCCCAGCCGTAGCATTCCTATAAAGCCCGTTCAGCGTATGGAGCTTTAAGAGCAAGCGTAACTTACCCCTTCGCAGTCATCCTCAGCTATGGCCTCCGGGACCTCCCTGCCAACCTCCACACTTGGTGGCCATGGTTCGTTGAGCAATTTCTCAATTACATTCACGATGGTATGTGTCCGTATATCAACGGCCCAGGAGAGGTTACTGACGGTGTCGTAGATAATTGACTTTCCCAAGTGACAACTACGACGTTCATTAGTACTCATGATCATGCCGCATCAAGGAGCGACACGCACCGCGACTCCATCGCATACCCACCGAGAGCGCAGGACGAGAGTACCCCGTTGCAGGTCCCCATTGCTATGGGGTCAGCGGTATGGTAGACGTGAGTTATATGATGCGTGGAGGGCTGCGAACGAGTTTGAGTACACTCCGGTGACGGGATGGACGGATAGCTCACAGGTGATGGTAGATGGAGTCGTCCCGCAGCCATCTTCTCTCCGGGCGACTCGAAAGCAACAACAGGAGCGCCGAAGGTCACACCTATCAGTCCGGCTAGCGCACCTATGCGAAATGTCACCTTCCGCCAAGGTCAAAGGAACATGGATAAGTCTACCTCCAAGGGAATGCCCCACAATCCATATATTGGATTCAGGGTACAAGTATGTCAAGTTGTTGTATAGATTCTAGGTATAAGAGTCAACAAGCGAAGTCATTGAGATGCAGGAGGCTTACGCACGGTGCCTACAGGGTAGAACAGACTGTCCTCTGCCAAAGACTCCTGCAAACAATTGATATCGCACTTTCCACCAGCACGATAACAACCGCAGACTGGCGTCCACGTCCAATCGACGCGAGCGCAGCAGCAGCTGAAGAGTAGGTTGTCGTTGAGCTTGTCCTTCTTGGACGTGGGACCCCCGCCACCAATGAAGGAGGCGGAGGTGCCCTTGATGGAGAGTACGACGGTCTTATTGTCTGGAGTAGCAAAGACATGCCCTCGGAAACCATCATCGTCGGGCTCCCAGCCGAATGGATAGCTCTAGAAGATGCGACTGTCAGTGGATGTCGTAGAGTACCGTAAAGCCACGCACCACGTTGTACTCCCCTCCCAGATCGTACCACTGCGGATCGTCCGGAGGCACATATGCATTGTTCGTAATCTTGGCAAGCTGAAGGAGCGTCTCCCTGCTCTCTACATCCGGCCCCTCCACCTCGTCCTCGTCCCAAGGTATGTCTAGAGTTTGCGCGAAACGTACGGATGCCGCGCGCGCTTGCGAGAATGCGTCTAGGGATGCGGGTCTATGTCGTCGTGTCCTTCGTGAGCGTAAGGTATAGGTGTTGTCCGCGAGGGACGAGATCGGCGCGCGGACGTCAGCGAAGACGACTTGCGCGGAAGACGATACGGCGTGGAGTTGTCGCAGTTCGAGCCGTAGTACGTTGTCTGGTTTGTCCTTCGGCTTCTGCACGAAGAGGGATGCGAAGGGGACAAAGAACTGGGCGAGGGTGGTGGGGAGCATCATGTCGATTAGATACGCCGTAAGGCAGCGCCTGGAGGTCGTGGCTCTGCGACGACGGATGCGCGGAAAGAGAGGAGTATATGTGCGCCCCGGAGGAGCCACCAGATGGGGACTTCAAGGCCCTGGTGGAGGATAAGACTCGCGGACGGGTGGCTGATGCAAGAGCAAGATGGCAAGGCGCGACTGTTTCGGGAAGCTTGTCGGCTTGGAGCGGCCCGGTGCTTACGTTTAGCGCCCACAACTACTACCCCGTCGTCTTTCCAGGTCTCTTTTCCTGTCCACGAGGAACGTGTATGGTAATTGCCTACGGCAAGACAGCGAATGCACATTATTGTAACAGTATTATGCTGGGGTAAGTTACTTGTGGGTCTTTCACTTCTGGTGGCTCAAGACCGTCTCTATCTTCTTTTCCACCCTTTGTCCATGCCTCAGCAGGCAGTAGTCTCCATACTCGTTCGCCCTCTGCCACACCTCGCCCGGCATCCACAGCGCCCGTGTCGCCAGCGGCGAGAAGCGAGCGTCCAGGAACGGATAGCAGGCGACGCGCTCCCACTCCTCCATCAACGCGTACCGCGGCTCCAGGAGCGACTCCGATGGGTGCAGCGGGAAGTCTAGGTCCACCATGTAGTCGCATTGCTCGATGGATCCGTAGTGGCTGGGCTCCTCGATGTTGAGGTCGTTCTGGTGGACGGGGACGAGGCGGGTGACGGGACGCGGCCAGAAGCCATCGAGGGCGCTGTTGCCGTTGTAGTCCGCCTTGACCTCGTCTTCGCCGAAGTGGCCTGGGAGCAAGCCAGAGAACTCGCTCTTGACGAACTCGACGCGGACGCCATCGGGAACGTGGTAGTGGCCCGGGAAGCGGTGCCACTCCTTGCCTACGCAGAGGGTGAGGTTGAAGTCCTTGATGGGGGAGAGGTCGATACGAGGCATGTCCTTCTCGCGGGTGTGGGGCGGCAGAGGGGGAAGGATTCCGGTGACGTTGAGGAGGCGGGGAAGCTCCTTGTGCTCGAACTGGAAGTAGGCCGACTGCGGTGCATGGTAGTAGTACCAGAGTGCCATGATCCTGGAGATGGAAAGAACGCATGTCGCGAGGACGACCGAAGAGGAGAAGTTGCTGAAGATGGACGTTTGCGCAGCCTGAAAAGCACTAGTGAGTGTTGTTCGACTGGCAGTCAAAGCGACATACCCTGTACGGGGAGTTCGTCGCCTTGATGAAGATGACCTCCATCCAACCCTTCACAAGGTAGACCGCAACAGCCGCGTTGAAGCACAGCATCGGGTAGACCGGGTACATGAACCGCTCCTCCTTGTGCGGCTGCGCCGAAAGGATGCCGAGCCACAGATAGAAAGGAGCCAGGCGAAGTGCCAAACTCAAAGTCGGGTTCGCCTGTCGCTCATCCAACCGCTTACGGTCGAAGACCTTCGTGAGAAGCAGGGCCGGGAGCGACAGCAAGGCAAACGGCAGCAGGACGTTGAAGTTGAGCAAGAGGTTGAGGATGTAGAAGTTCCACGGCTCCGTGCCGTAAAGCTCTGGGCCACGTAGTGCTCCGCCGAATATGTTGTAGCTGATGATGTTCCAAGGGACGATTGTCAGTTTGCCATATGCCGCGGTGTCGATGCCTATGACCGGGATCTGTGGATGGATAAGTGAAGTGTGTTACGACAGATTGCTTGTACGCACCGCGACAAGGCCTGCTAAAAGAGTGTACGCAATAAAGCGGATCCAGCGGTAGCGGAGTACGCTCGCGGTATCCTTGTGCGCCGTGTCCGAGCCCACGACGAACAGCTCCTCGTACACAAACGGTATGGCAAGCGCAAGTGAGAATGGCCATCCCACTATGGCAGCCGTGGCAAACAGCACGGTAGCAGCCAGCGTGCGGCGGTTGTTTTTGATGCTACAAGGCTCCATGGCGTACGCGAATGCCAAAGTGCATGCGTGCATGGCGAAGGAAGACGGTAGGAACGCTAGTACATCGAATTAGCGTTGGCTTACAAGTGAACGTGCACACTTACCAGGAGCCGCATTCCACATTCCAGCGTTGAAGGACAGCATGAAGAACAGGTATCTTCCTACGCGCTCGTTGATGTGCGTGTAGACCGAACGGTAGAAGTACGATTCGATGAGGGTAGACGCAAGGGCAAGCACTGCGCGGACTGCGAAAAATGCGGGGCGCTACAACTCTAGGTGAGCTTGATACTCGTAGTTGCGGGGGTAGCCTCACCTTGTCAGGGCCGATGAAGATCTTCGACAGTTGGACGGGGAACCAGTGAAGGACGATGTACGCCCAGCTGCGAATTGAGTACTCGGGTGAGACCTCCCAAGTCTGGAAGCCATAGCCGCGGTCGAAGAGATGCAAGGGTTCCCAGAAGTTGAAGACTGCGAGGGGCCATAAGTACAATGGCATAATATCGGACAGTATGACACGCACCTTCGTCACAGTCGGTGATGTTTGCGTACATAGCAGCCGAGAAGCGGATGAGTAGCAGCCATCGGACCGCCCACGCAAAGTCTGGCGCCCATGGCCTTTTGGCAGATCTGCAATAGCCAAGTCGGTGAGTCCCCCTTCCCCTACATGTACTGTTCCGGACGTACCTCCGGACCTGATCCTGCAAGATGCCGGTATGGCGGAGAGGGCGAATGGTCGCTTTCTTGGGTTCACCTGTCTCCGGACGACGGAAACGGATTGTTTCTGTCCGAGGGGGACCAGCAACTCCAGAGGACGACATGGTGGTTCGTCTTCAAGCTGGCTGAGGTTCTCGCCGACGCGACCCGCGTCGGACGGCGGACGCGTCGCGCGCTCGGGTAATGCCGTCAGACCGTGAGAATTTGGCGCGGGACCCACTTCAACTCCCGCGCTCATTCTCTCCAAGTCCAGTCACGACTCAAGGCTCCTATCCCTTCTTTCATGCTCCCATAAGACTGCCAATGTATACGAAGTAGAATATATATTTCAGAGAGTGAGGAACAGAGCCGTACCACCAGATACCCCTGCGGTGAGCTCTACCTTCAGCCTCCAGCGAGGGGGTTGCGTCCCATGATTAGAACCATCTGTCAACGTCGGGCGCTTATCATCATTCAGTAGGCGACTAGTTGGCTTGAGACGTGCCACTTCTATCGTTTCCAGCCGTTCTGCCGGGAAGATATAGGTTTCCTCGGCTTGGCGAAGCGCCCATAATGAATTCATGAAGAAAGTCTACCTCATTTGTCCTGCTTCAGCGCACAGTTCTTTCGTAATTCCTCATCATAGGTAAGATGAATATATAGATGCTACGGACGACATCAAACGATCTCATCTCACGCTTTGACAGCCAAGGGCGCTCTCCTCCTCCTGTCATCGACCGACGCTGCGCACAGGCATGCCACCAACCGATATCATCAGCGGCGACGATTTCCAGCAGATTTTCTCGGATGCGCTGACCTCCTTCTCGCCTCTCGCGACCCTCGTCGGCGCGGACTCCGCCAGAGCCTTCGCGCACGAGGTCACGAACAAAAAGCAGACCGTGTTCGCGACCCTCGCGCCCATCGGGGCGCTGGGCATGATGGCCACCGTCTGCAAGGCGTCCGACCTCCCTGGAGTCAAAGACCTGCTGGGCGCGGGGGACACAGACATCCTCGACGCGGCCGCAGACGTCGGGTGCTATGTGCTCTATGGGCTGGTTCCCAGAATGTCAAAACGCGGCGGCATCACCTGCAAGGGGCGCGAGGTGAATCGCGGCGTCGCAGCCTGCGCACTCGTTACGCTCGATTGGACTCTGGGAGAGAAGAAAATTGACTTCGAGCCCATGCGCACCTTCCTGCGGGAATTCAGCGCAGCGACGGTCACCGGGCGCGTCGAATGGGAGTGCGACAATCTCAACGACCTCCTTGCGAAGCTCAAAGGTGTGCGCGACAGAATCTCGCACTCTCTCGAGAAAGGCCCTTTCGACTCGGACAGTCATATGTCGGTCTACGAGGTATTGGAGAATGTACAAGGCGGGCGCGGCTACATCGAACTTCACTGGCCTAGTCCATCCTTACCGCTGGAGACGCGGCCGTACATTCTGTACATCTCCATTGGCGGTTTTCTTATTGTGTTCCTTGTCATCGCTGTCTTCACGGCATCGCCGCTCCTCAACTGGCAATCCCCACAGGCGTCCGCTCTCCTCTTCGGAGGGCAGCTTGTTCTTGGTCTTGCACAAACCCTGACGCACGTCGTCATCAAGCGACTTCGTACGGCGAAGACCGTGAGGATGCCAACGATGGGAGTCGTGCCGGATTGGCAGCTAGTTGACAGCACCTGGTTCATCAATGCTCTGGCACGGCGCTCACTGGCGCCATCAAGGCGAGGCAATCACTTCCAGCTCGGCCAGCACTACCGATTTTCGCGCCTCCTGATCTCTCGCTGGGAGGCGCTCCTGACCCTTTTCCTTCTCATCATCGGCTTCCTGGCATTTTACATCGGCGCAAAATCGAGCGATGTACGGACGGTCATCATCTTCATCTTTCTGTATGTCATCGCCAACGGCAGCAAGGGGTACATCATCCATCTGGCCAACGTCTGCTACTACACACCGCTTAACAACTTTGGCTGGCGCATCGTGACTCCGCAGCAGGACGAAAAATCGCAGCAAGGGCCATGGTGGAAATTCTGGGAGAGGTCGAGCGCTCGTAGCGACCACCGTTCTTCCTCATCCGACAACGAGCACGCGGCATCTCCACAAGAGCAGGAAGCTCTTGTCGACGTCCCGCCAGACAACGCGGGAGTGGACCTGCCGCCAGAGCTCTCAGAAAAGGGTATGGGCTCAGCAATACCTTTGTCGGAGTTGAAGACCGATGTCGTATCCACCGACGACCGCGAAGTCACCGCGCCGCCAACTCCCGGCAGTATACATCACCAGCCCTTCTGGGACATGCCGAAAGACGCTCTTAACCCGATGCTCATCCCCCTTCCACCATCGCGCGACGGGACACCGACGCATAGTCAACGAGCGAGCGTCATCTCTTCCATGCGCTCCAGGGCCTCGTCGAGCAGGATACAACCTCGCGACAAACGGTCTTCAAGACATACGTCGTACACCTCCCTGAGGTCCGTTGGCGACCGTATGTATGGCGCTACCCTCCATGTCGACACATCCAACCGTACGCGCAATTGTCTTCATTGCTGCGTCTCCTGCTGACCTATGCTGGCCAGACAGGCTGTCGGCGATTCCGTCTTCAAGATCCGCGTCGCACAAGTCGACCTTGACAAGTGGCTCCGGCGTCATCGTCACTGACGAGGAAGACGTCGTTGCGGAAATTTACCCCGACCGTATACCTCTCCCAGCGTCGCACTCCGGATCTATAGCAGGACCTTCGAATGGCGCCAGCCCTACATCACCGCTGTCCGCTGAAGCGATACCCGGAGTCATCACCTTCGACGTCGAATATCGCCTCTACGCGAAGGTCGCAGTCCGCAATATGGAGGCTATTGGCATGTTCTACTTCTCTCGCACAGAGGAGTGGGCCATGGCCGCGCACGTCATTCACACCGTCGTCCGTCGATATCTGGGCGACATGGGATGGCAACATCCTCTGGGGAAGGAGCCTGTTTGCGAGATGGACTTCGAACTTATGCGCTCTGCCGACTCGGATGAACGTCCGCCGAAAGTCGTTCATGCCCTCCTTTTGATACTTGTTGATGCTCTCAGACACGAAGACGTATGTATAACCCATCTGAATACCTGACGGAGCCCGTACTCATGAATTGCAGCTGTTCTGGTATACAGGGCAAGAAATATGCGCCATCATCATGGAGTGCTTTACCGACGCTCGACACGTCCCCTCGGAGCATCCCATGGCGACGGAAACTTGGGTGATTTGCGAATGGGTCTATATCGTACGTGGACTTGAACTTCGATTGAATTGCAAAGGCGCTAACGACCTGGGCAGTTGACGAGGTTCCTCTTGACTGCCCAGGGCATGTACGGCTCACGGAGCTTGATGCGGTCCATCGACCTGGTCATGGCAAAACGACCATACGACGACAGCGTCGTCCTCAATCCGATGCTCTGGGAATCGTCCGAAAGGGCTGCCGACGACTTGCGAATGGCCTTCAATCCGGAGTTCACCGCTGCTCCCCCGGAAGCGGGTCCGCCACCGCCAGATATCCTTGACGACGCTGCCGCCTCGCCTGCATCCCCGTCCGCGGAGCAATCAGCGCCACCTATGACACCGTCTGTAGTAGTCTCTCATGATCATGACTGAACGGATTTCTGGTCCTTTGCGCGGGTGCGAGGACTGGCTCAAACTCACATTGATTGGCGCTTTGACTCTGAGGCAGGTCTGGTAAACGATTAATGTGGGTCCGTTCAGATATGCAGCTCGTGCCGTCATGGATGGACCCAAATAAGCGTCGTCGGCGGTGATCCGACTCGTCCTCTAAAAGGTTAGTCTATCTGTCGTCGAAGATCTACGCGTCGCGGGAGGAGCTTCGCAGGCCTCAGACTACCGGCACTTCTGCGCCTGTTTCATGCCAGGTGCGCTGTATGCATTCGGTACAAGATTCAGTCCTTGCGATGTGCTCACCAGCGATACAGGGCACGTACCCGGGACGCAAGCTGGTCGAGATACGGGTCGCCTGTGCCCGGAAATGACAAGCCTTCAGAGTAGCTTTCTGCCGCGCGGAAACTACAATTTGGGTATAAATGAACATGAAGAAACTCTCCAGATCCGCGCCAGAAGCTTCGTCCGCTGTATTGCTCTATTTGGACGAAGGTATATCCGCATTGTCGCCCGGCGTTCAACATCCTCTCCTTCTCTCCTTCCTTCATCTCTGTCTCGAGCCCGCCGGCCCCAGCATCCGCCGCCATGGACAACGCTCAGCTCCAGGAAGCGAAATACTACATCTTCGTCACTCAGGTGTACTTCTGCGGTACGTGCTAGGCGCGTTGGTTCTGACCGCGACGCGTTGTACTGACATGAGGCCACAGCGATGTGTACGAGTCTCTACTGATCTCTCGCCCTTTTTGACTCACGGCGAGCTCAGATGCTGTCGTCGTCTGGGACTGGATCATCAGTTTGGGCAGAGAATATCGCTTCGTGAGTCGAAGGACGCTCGCTACGGTCTGCGCGCCATTGACACGCAAATAGATATGGAAGACGCACTGGACGCCTGTTAAGGCTGCCTACCTCTTCTGTCGGTTAGTAATAGGCCTTCTTGCTGTTGCATCACCTCATGTTTCGTAGGTACTGGGTCATCGCCGTCGTTCCTTACTTGCTGTTCTGTTTCGTCACGAATCACACCAAGGAGACCTGCGAAAGGATATACAAGGTGTGTCCTCGCGTGCACCGCATCCGCCTACGAGGCTCATATATGCGCAGATTCCCGTCGCGCTCGCCATGTGGAATCAAGTCGGTTCCGAATGTATGTCGCCACCTTTGCGGACTCGGCGCATAGCTTACTATGCCTTTAGCGATCTTGCTCATCCGCACATACGCCTTCTTCAACCGCAACACGTATATCCTCATTTTCCTCATCACATCTATGGCGGGTGTGGCGGCATACCAGCTCTACGTCGACACGACCCAGATGCTTTGTACGTTGCACCTTGCCCGATGCAATGGAGATGCTGACTCATTGCTCCTCAGTGCTACCCTTCATCGACCCGGTTCGTCCATCAAGCTGTATCTGGGGACTCTATACTCAACGACTACACAGGACCACGGGCCTTGTCTTCCCATG